>JAPYYS010000235.1:0-303624 GCA_030522525.1 Campopleginae sp. 14b
CTATAAAAATACGATCATTAATTATCAAAAACAATTCGAAAACGATATAAATAATTTAAAAAGTGATTTGTCATTTCTGTCTGCCAACTATACATAACCCTAGCATTGGAGATCTTCTTGTTCATTTCTGCACACACACGTGTTTTTGTCGTTTTTATAGTTTCTGTTGCCGGTACACGCTTTTATTTTATCATGTGCGGAATATCCGACAAACATAACCTTTCGTTATGTTCGTAAACGATTAAAAATACTATAAATACAACGCTATGTGATCATTGACCAAGAATAACCAATTAACAATTTCAACGAGCGAAAGTGATCAAAATTGACAATGTTAACATTACGTTTCACCGTTTCGTTACGTTCGAGTAGAGTAGGTGCAAAATCGTGTATCGTCAGTCCAAACAATCGACGTACTTTCAACTGTTCAGGTCAATCGAAAGTGTGTGACAATGAAGAAACGTTTTCGAAATTTGACAACAATATTCGTTCGGGTTCAAACAATAATTTAACGACTTTGTCTTATGTAAAAAATCTGTCGAACATAAACCGCGGTTCGAATTGTCAAACGGTGCGTAATTACTCGAGTGAAAGTCTTTCACAGAGAGCGGATACTTTCGGAGAGTTAGCAGATCGAAAATTCGACAAAGTACCATTGGACGAAGATGAACAAGAAGAGGAACAATTCGTCGAGAACGAAGCGCAAATACCACGACGTTTCAAACTCGCTCCGAGCGGTTATGCAAATCTCATTAAATCGCACATTCAAAGAAAAGATTTGACAGCGGCATTGGAAGTTTTGGATTTAATCAAGGCCAATCGTGACAAACCCAATGTTTACATGTACAATTTGTTGTTGCGAGCTTTCGCTGTTGCTGGAGATTTAAAAAAGTGTAGGTCTCTGTACGCCACAATGAAAAAACGCGACTTACAGTGTAACAACGCGACATACACAAGCCTTTTTAATGTTTGTGCCAATTATCCTCACAAGAAAGACGCTATTCCGTATCTCGAGGATTTGAGACAAGAATTAGCATTAAAAAATATTCCTCTCAACGAAAGCCATTACAATGTAATGATCAAAGCTTACGGTCGTCACGGCGTTATTCTCGAAGCTTTTTCCTTAGCCGACGAAATGAGAGATAAACGTTTGCCCACCGATATAATCACTTTTAATTCTCTCCTCATTGGAACAATCTCTAACAAGGAAGCCGGCCTCAGACACGCTCTGGTAATCTGGCACCTTCTGCGCAGACATGCCATCACTCCTTCCCTCAATACATACAATTTGTTTTTACGAGCAATGAGGGACACTAAGTTAGGAGAATTGAAAGTCAATGACGTTCTCATAGCATCTCCGCCTTATTGTCAAGTTTATTTGAATGAAGAACAGAAACCGGACTTGTTGGCACGACCGCCGGTCGTTAATAGTCTTCTTTTCACAGAAATGACCTTGAAGCAAGAACCAAAGGCAGAGGAATCTGAAAAAGTGGAACCCAAGAAAAAGGGAGATGCAAAGAAACGCGAGGAATCTACGAATTTACCAGCAAAAGTTGCTTCTGATGAAAAATCTGTACTGAATCTTCAATCCATGATAGAAAATACTCTCCTGCAAACAATTCACTCGAAAAATCGCTTAGTACTCTTTGGCGGTGTGACTGGAATTTTGGAACATATGGAGAAGGATGGAGTTGTCCCTGATACTAAAACAATGACTATTCTCATGGAAATTGTTCCTCCCTCCGATCAAGCAGAACGCAGCATTCTCCGGATTGCCAAAAATAAAAAGATTGCTCTGGATATTGATTTTTTCAATATGCTCATGAAAAAACGGAGTTTTCTCAAAGATTACGATGGGGCGAAGGTAATTGCATGTGCAATTTCGAAAAAGCTTTCACTTTGATCAAAAGAAATCATTTGATGAAAAATTGGCAAATATGGCCAATTGTCGAAATAATTTTTTCTAGTTCTCCGCGTTTGCACGTTTTAGTACCGAAGTTAAATTTCGGCTCTATTCGTGAATTGGCAGACTGATAATTTTCAGATGAAGTTAGTCCTACTCCCAATGAACTAATTAATCATTTAATTGCAATTGAGCATACTTATTTGAAATGAAACCGAAGTTTGTGACGTTAAGATGCAACGGAAAATACTTTTCCTTTTGTTTTGTTGTCCCGACTAAATATGGAATAGAAAACATGAGCTCTGCTCAATAAAAAACAGAATTTCGTTTTTTTCCTACGGTGCAAATTTCAATTTCGTTATCCACAGTTGGGCTGGAATTCGGCTCAATGTAAAATGTTAATTGGTGGAAATTCGATACAAATATAGGAAATCCTCAATGACATCCAACGTTATGGACTGTGTCCTGATGTTATAACTTGGGGAATCCTTGCTCTCGGGTGTCATACTCTCGAAGATGCAAAAACACTCATGGATGGCATGAAAGCAACGGGACATGGAATGAACAATATAATTGCTGGAACACTAATCAACAACGCTTGTCGAAAAATGCGATTCGGTTACATTCTCGAAATCATGAACGTTATGTCCTATTCCCGTATACAACCGAATTATTCTTTGTATTGTGCTCTTGACGAGTTTGACAAAGAAGTAGACAACATCATAAGGAGCAGAGTAAGTAAAAAAATTGGAAGGAAATCCAAAAGATAGTCGCACAGAATTGATCCAAGAAATTTTTTCTACAATTTCCTTACGGCTAAAAAACAACAAACATAGAATTCCCTTTGGCATTGAAAAAAAAACAAAAGTTGCTAACGCATTTCGAGTAATTTTGATCCGGCGAAATTCAAAGAATGGGAGCAAAACCTTTCGATTAATGTTTCAGAAATCCACACGAACCACGAATAAGCCGGCGTTCAAAGCAGGTGCAGCAAACTTCAAATTGGCGTACAAAAAGTGGCGAGCCGAAATGAAACACCGTGACGAATTGATAAAACAAGAAAAGAAAGATAAAAAAGCGGCGAAAAAATCGGCGAAACGCTATTAAAGATTAATTGTTTTATGTAAATAGAAACATTTGTAAAAAATATTCAAATAAAAATGGCAAAAACGAGTGGCAAGATAGAAAATCCGTGAAATTACAAGAAATTCAGAGTTACGACGGCATTAATGGTTTAATTCGAAGTTTATTAGGGTTTTCGGTAACGTAAACCGCGTCTCGAGTTCAACAGTGTTTGACAATGGTTTTCAATAACATTTGGAAACAAAAATTCAATTTGAACAGAGCAGACGATCAAAAAGTGTGATTAAAAGTTCTTTTCACAGTTTTTTTTTCCCTCAGCCGCGTGTTGGATCGTCTTAAGACCTTTCGAAATCCAGTTGATCAATGTACATAGAGAGAAAGGAGGAAAAGGTCTGGTCGAAATACTCGTAAATGTTTGGTTCATCGAAGATACGGAGACCGCGGTTCAGACACCCACGAGCGACACCTCGTGCCAGCGATGACTCCTCGCGGAGGGCACGTTCCTCTTATGCTCAGTTTATTATATCCTGTTGGTCCGGTCGGTTGAGCTCCACACGTTTCTAATGCGACGAAATCGTCGACGTGGAGAGACGGTGGCCTCGAAGTGTTGGGAGGTCTTGATCTGAAGGGATCTGCTCCTCTACCTGCGCCGCCGACCGTGGGGCCACTTCTCATTGAATTTACGAATTGAGCTCTTCCCCGCATCGGTGTAACTGCGGGAAAAAAATTAGTAAGAATTATAAATTTGAGTCCACGGGATCTATGAAAAAGTTGAATAAAAATATTCACCGAAAGGTTGTTTCGTTTTGGCAGTCGGTACGTTTGTCTGTTTTTGTGAATCTCTGGAATCATCGGGTCCCTCGTTGCGTCCTTTCGGTTGGATGGGTTGAGTCGAATCGTCGGGGGGTACTCGGGAGCACAAAAGTTGTGCTTCGGTGAGAAGATTGAAATCTGAGGGTAAGAGTTCAGCAGCGAGAGCGAGAAGATCGACGGTATTAATGGTCTCGTTATTTGCAGTCGTGGAAGAATCGACGAAAGCGCGTTTCCTCGGGTGTCTCAAATATCGTCCATAATGACCGAGTGATCTCTGAGAAAATTGATTGAGCAGAGCATCGGGTGTGGGGAGAAGTGGTTCGAGCATTTCTGGCAGAGCGTCTTTTTCGTCTTTTCCATCGACGCTCGTTCTGAGTTGTTCCACGAGATCCTGGGCGCCTCTAAGTTTTTCCAGAGGATGTTGTCCGCTTTTGTCCCACGAGAGAACTGAGGCGATCTGTGTGACCCGGAGATACAACGAACGCTCTGGACCTTTGCAAGATGCGAGACTTTCCAAGAAAGAAACAATCAAAAGTTGCAACGAATCTTCTGGCGATTCCTGTTCCATGGGTTCAGAAGTTTTTGCTGTACCGGAAACGTGCTCCAGCAAGGACCTCAGAGCTCCAGGATTATTCTCCAAGCAGCTTTTAACGTGGTACAGTCCGTAATTGTGCCTCGTTAAAGAAACCAAAATACGAAGATTACTCTCGAGTACATCGTTCGAGTATTTCGGAGCATTGGCCAAAACGTCGATCAGAGCAGCCAGTATTGACAAAAGAGGGTCTTTGCTGGGTACCGAGTGAGTCAGGCGTATTTCGGAGGGTTCGGAGTTGTTGTCATCTTGAACGAGACTGAGTTTGTCGTCACAGAGCGTATAGAAAGTCTCGAGAATCTCGAGTTGCACGTTCTTCGAGCTGGATGTTTTGAGCGTCGTGCACATCATCTCAACAACCGGAGGATACTTCTGGTCCGATTTAACTTGAGCCCTGGAAGTAGGACTGAGAAGAGTCAAGAGCGTGGCTTTTACAGGCGCATGCATGGCCAAGTCAGCGAGAAGAGAGAGAACTGGTGAATTATTTTCGAGCGGCGTAGCAGCAAGAATTCGATCAAGTAGACATCGTCCGACGACGAGAGCGCTCGGCGCCGCAAGGTCGCTGATCTGTTTGCACACGTTGGACAATAAATTAAGGAGAGTCTCGTCCCAGCTGGCGCACAATAAGCACAGCGTTTCTGTGAGATTCGTGGATTGTGCTTGGAGATGAGCGGACCATAATTTTCGAAAACCTAAAGCTCTCGTGATTTCTTCGGTTTCGTGAGTTTCGTCAAGTTGGAAAATCGGTGGCAGGAGACGAGACAGAAGCTTCAAGCCCGGCACGAAATTAGCTGGACATGCTGATATCATTTTTAATACTTCTCCAATCATTTGCGTCCATAATGACTTGGCAACGTTACCAGCGCCGTCGGAATCGACTGCTCGAGTGAAAGCCAATAAAGTCTCGGCGATCTCGTCCGCGAGGTATCGCAGAGATGAACTACCGTCGGGAATCGCATCGGCGAGCGCCCAAACCCCCAGCAGCGGCGCTACGGCCGTTAAATCTTTGAAATCCGTTGCCATACACTTGACGAGACGCTCGATCAATGCGCGAACGAGTTTGACGCACGGCAACAAAAGCGCAATCAGTGCTAATCCTCGTCTGCCGGTCAGGGAGGCTCGGTGAAGGTGAGGTTGTTCATAAAAATTCGCTATTTTCGTGAGCACAGAAACGAGCGCGGTCAAACCACCTGCTGCGAATAATTCTGTCAGTGCATTCCTGTGCTTAAGCTCGAGGTAACTTTCGAACGGATCCATGTCGGCGTTCGGTGGAAATACAAGATAATGTAAAATTCTAATTGCTGTCAAAAGTTCTCCAGGCAGAGAAGCAGCTTTCTCAGCATATTTCTTAACGGTTTCGACCAACAACGTAACATCGCCGTAATTCCAATTGATCGATTGTCCAGCGATGGTTAAATGTGGCACGATGTCCCTCAAGGTCCCGTTGGTACGAGCTTCTTCGAGTATCGCCGGTGCTCGGGTCTGCAAAATCTCGACTTTCTCAGAATAACGTAAAGTTACGGAAATTATTTCGGCCGCGAATTCTGCCAGGTCGGGATCGCTCAGATAAGGCGTGAGGTAGTCGATGAATCCGTTCAGAGATAAAACCGCAATAACGGCTTGTAAGCCTTCCGGGCAAATGAGGAAACTATGCAATTTCCTTAATGGCAACCACCAGTCGTTCGACAGCGATAGATTTCCAGGTTGTTGATTTTTCAACTGAACGAGACACTGGACAACTTGTAAACGCCAGGCCAGGATCCGGCCCGCTCCGGGTTTTTCATAACGCATTGCTTTCAATATGGCCTTTGTGACTTCCGGTTCGCGAAGTAAATACAAAAGTCCTTCTCCCGTGTCGACTAGACGCTTTATAAATCTTCGGGTCGCTGCTACGAGGCCACGACTGGAAGTTGGCGAGGAGAGAGCGAGCAAGAGACGGCGCGCGAGGCCATGATGCTCGAAATACGCGACGAGATGTCTTCGTGGATTTCGCGCTTGTTCACGCTCGAATTCCATCTGCTTACTCGCCGGTAACTGCCTTTTCGGTTGCGCCATTAACGTCGGAGCACAAACATATGTTTGGGTCAGTTCGTTCAACGATAATTCACTCATGTTACTTATTTCTCGTGTTTCCTCGAGCAATTCGTAAACGTGAATTTTTCGAAGCATCGATGTCAGCGCGTATTTTAATCTCACGAGTTTCGCCTCGTCCAACATTTCCAGCGTAAGTCGATAAAGATTGTTGTCGGACTTTAAAAACTGTTCCACTATTTTTGGACTCAGAAGAGAAGCGTCCAGTGCTCGGAGAGCTGCGAGTTTTACTGGCAACGCTACGTACTCACGTGTGCACAGAGTCAAGAGCTTTTCTGGTGCTGATACTTTGAGCAGGATCTCTGGACCTCCGACCAGCGAACAAGAAGCTTCCGCTAGCCTCAAACCCGCTTTGACGTGTCTCACTTTGTAGGCTGGCTGTGGTTGGCCCCGGGCGAGATCAAGGTCCAACGAAGTGTTGACTATTTCCTCCCAGTCGCCAAGATCTTCGCTATCCAATTGATTCACCGAGCCGAGGAGCGAGCACAGAGTTTCGCAACTGTGCACGAACGTTTCTTTCTCCTGTCCCGGCGCCGCGTTAAAATTCGCCGTGGATTTTCCCAACGAGCGTATTATTTCTCGGATTTTTTCTAGAGAAGCTTCGTCGTGGAAAGAATTCCCTGGCAATTTTTCCAGCTCCAACAACTCTGGAGGCTTTATGGCATATAGATTGTCCGCTTGTACCGTTTCGCATTGATAATCAACCGATGCTGGCGGAACATCATCCGCCATTAACTCCTCGTCGGAAAGAATCGGCTCGAACGGCTCCACCGCTACCGAAGTCGTTTCTTCCGTTTCTCTCTCCGTACGATCTTCCTCTTCCTCCGCCGATATTGATTCCGGACTCAAAGACACGAGAGACTCGGAAGGCGGCGACGATGGACGCTTCGCCGGTTTCCGAGGCACCGTTGAACCGGCTTGAACCTCGTCTCCGCTCCATCGAGCCGGCTCTGCTTTTGCAGGCTCTATCGGCGTTAACCTCTGGGTCGGCTCTACCGTCTGGATCTGCTGGATCGTCGGAGATGGAGCTTGAACGGCACATGTTTCTTGCTGTAAAAGATTTAACAGAAACGTTGACTTCGTGGTACTGATAAACTCTGTACCTTAGTTTCTCAACTCTTCGAGTACACACTGAGTCATTTTGAGCCCAACATTTCTCAGTCCTCAATCGTTTGGCATTAAACTTCCGTGTTTGTCAAAAAATAAATCTAGAGAAATTTAAATATTTTTCAATCAATTTATAAAAAAAAACAAATGCATATTCATGGGAATATTATGTAAAACCCCTATGGGTCAGATTGACCTTATATGCACTTATGAGAGGCGTGTACTCGCAGGGTTCAATTCCAAAAAAGATATTATTTGTGCAATTCTTTGCCAGTTATGAGCAAATGAGAGTCATGAGTATTATACTAAATACGAACGTTTACTGTTGGCACTGGCGTTGAATTCTCAAAGTACCAATCCGGCTGTGGCTCCGGAGCTTGCGGAACGCTTTCTGCCGCCTGTTCTGCTCCACTTGCAGGCAGAGCTACCGTTGCCGAAGCACTGGTGATTTCTTGAGGGTTGCTGAGAGATTTTGTCAAGGAGCCGTAAACAGCTAGAGTAATGGTTGTGTACCAGCCACGAAGGACAAGACCGTCCGTAGGGATTTGTTTTCTCTCGCATTCCAATTGTATATGAACATTTTGTTTGTATTCTAATCCACCTAAAGATTCGAAAGTCGATGCCCCAGGTTTACTGAGATCGTTTACAAAGAATTCTATTTCGAATTGAGATGGATTGGTGGCTCTGGAAAAATCAGACAAATTTCAGTCCACCTTGTTTCTTGGATGAATGTTTTTAATTTCGAAGGTGTAAACTCATTTTTTTCAAATAATGAACAGAAATCACTCACCCCAGTCGGACGCCGCCAGGAAAATCGGCTTGTACACGCGCGCCTAGCGGTATTATCCTAACCTCACTTATGTAAACTGGTTTTGGAAATTGTACCAAATCCAAGTTAAGCTCCTGCGATGTCAGAACAACAATGAGGCCATGTATGACTGTTAATTAACGCGGACGATCGAGTTTGGTCAATTGATTATTACGAACCTCGGATATGTCGTGGGAAAAAGTATCGAAAAACAATAATTCGATGTTATCCATTGCATAGAAAATTACGTCGGAATTAATCCGTCGGAAATGTGTGTCAATAACTGGAACATCTGCAGGTTTCACTCAAGTTTGAGAATAATATATATTTCACACATGTAGACTAAACGTTTTCGCTAATTGGAAAATGCAGGAATATGTCAAACGAGAGCGTAAATAAAATTCTTTCCTCGATTTTCATGATTCACGGCCCGGTCGTTGAGCAGCCAATCGATTAATATCGACATCACCGACTCGATACATAACAATAACGCAGCGGTGGAAAGTGGAACTGCATTGTCGATTGACTTCAGTCACATGCGGAACGTCTGATATGGCGGGGCTTTTTCGAGATGGCGGCTATGGCTCTTCAAAAATATTGAGGTTATTGGATCGGTCGGTTGGTTATAAACCGATATTCCCGTAGAATATAATACCGATAAATGCAATAGTAACAAATGTTAGTGGAAAAGTGAGTTGCGGAGTGGAATTTTTCGTGACATATGGGTTGCAACGGCAATAGTGCATACAATATGAATGACGGTGATTCTATTTACGGGACGACTCTGTCCCAGGAGTCTATGAAAGTTATTGCCGAGAGTATTGGCGTTGGTAATTTGCCGGATGAGGCTGCTAAGGATCTTGCCGAAGACGTGAGTTACAGGCTCAAGGAAATAATTCAGGTTCGTTTATTATTTTGAACCGACAGGTTTATCACTATTTGGACAATAATTCTCCATTCCTACGTACAACGTATATCGTTCGCTGCCCAATTCCTCCTACGCTCTATGGTTTCAGACCGTTGCAAAAGTATTGACCAGCCAACGGTTTGTTATCTTCACGCGTAACGATTTCTTTCAACGCGATAATGTTTTTCCTTCATTCCCTCTCACCCATCATTACGAATGCTTCAAGGATACGAAACTATATACAGCTCGCTCAATTAATATCAGGAAAAAAGACAAACGATCAAAAAGTGAGGTTAGGTCAATATTTTCAAAACTTTCGTATCAAATTCTACTGAAGAACAAAATCTAGTGCTGAATTTGACATTCTTGGCGTGTAACAGAGTATTGACGCCCGTCACAGTTTCGAAAATGTCGGAGTCGACCCCAAAATTGGTAGTAAACTCTAGTGTTATTATAAAATAAGGACACACAACAATCGATTGTTATTGCTTGCAGGATGCCGCAAAGTTCATGAGGCATGGAAAGCGTCAACGTATGACGACGCACGACATCGATCATGCTCTCAAGATAAAAAACATTGAGCCGACTTACGGCTTTTTCTCAAAAGATCATATACCTTTCCGCTTTGCTTCGGGAGGCGGTAGAGAATTGCACTTTGTTGAAGAGAAAGAGATTGATCTCAATGAGATGTTGTCAATGGCCGGCGGTCCAAATTGTCCGAAATTACCACTGGAGATCACTCTGAGAGCTCACTGGCTTTGCATAGACGGAGTCCAGCCTACGATTCCAGAAAATCCTCCTCCAGTGTCGAAAGGTAAACAATCATGGATAAAATTGATTTTCAGACGCCGAGCATCGGCACGTTTCTCGTTCTTCCTTCAAATTCCCACGTTTATTCCTTTCAGATGCACAAAAATTGGAAAGCGTCGATCCCACGACAAAACTATCGGCAAAAAATCAGAATATGGGTGTCGGCAAGCCAGGGGGTGGCGGAAAGAGTCAAAAACTTCGTAATGTTGAGACTGTCCATGTTAAACAATTGGCGACGCATGAATTAAGCGTCGAACAGCAGTTGTATTATAAGGAAATAACAGAAGCTTGTGTGGGCGCGGACGAAGCCCGACGAGCGGAGGCGTTGCAGTCTCTCTCGGCTGATCCTGGTTTACACGAAATGCTCGCGAGAATGTGCACATTCATTGCTGAGGGAGTTCGCGTTAACGTTGTACAAAACAATCTTGCTCTTCTTATTTACCTCATGAGAATGGTCAAGGCTCTGCTCGACAATCCCAGCCTTTATCTGGAGAAATACGTGAGTTTTATTTATACTTTTAATTTAAGAAAATTAAAAAGATTCTGAAGTTTGCAACGTTGGAATGCAATAAAGTTCTGTTTTTCCTTGAAGAGAGCTCGTAACGATTTTGCAATATTTGGTCTGGACAATAAAACGATTATATCTTGGGCCCCAAAAACTAAATGGACACAAGAAATTACCATAATTTCCAAAATTCACTAAATAATTGATGGAGAGCGGATTTTTTGTTGAATCTTAACGTTGCAAACTTTAGAGCTCTCTAATAAAGCTCCTCGCACTCCGAAAGCGCAAGAACGTTTGAGAAAATGTGCGATTGAGGTTTCAAGGGTCTCCAGAGTTTGTCCTTTTCGATTAACCGAGGAAAAATATTTTCCAACAGCTTCACGAGCTCATACCGTCCGTGGCAACGTGTATAGTGTCACGACAATTATGCATGAGACCCGAGCTCGATAACCACTGGGCCCTGCGTGATTTCGCCTCCCGACTGATGGGCCAAATTTGTCGCAATTTCAACACATCCACGAATAACGTGCAAACCCGAGTGACTCGAATGTACAGTCAAGCTCTAGCGAAAAATAGCCAAGTAAGTATTCAATAATTCGAATAAAAATCTTTGTTTTTCGAGGTTTTGCGTAATTTGATTCTGTTTTCACTTTTACAGGCGCCTCCGGCCTCGCTGTATGGAGCGATCGCTGGTTTGTGCGAACTTGGACCGGAAGTTATCAAGGCTTTGGTCATACCAAAGATCAAGGTTATTTCCGAACGAATGGAAAGCTCTATCGAGGGTGCGACGCTCTCGAATGCGGATAAGAACGCCGCTGGACACATTAGAAATCTTTTACTGGTACGAGTAGAATCCTTTTCATATTTTGACAAGAAAATTGTGCCCAAAATTCAGCAACCCTCTCTCTTGATCAATCTCCAGCTCTCGACACTGAAGGGCTCGTGTTAACATTCGAATTCGTCGGTATTATTTCAGAAATGCGTTGCTCCAGTCCTGCGAACGATAAGATCACCGCCGGACTTCGTCGAAGAGTACAAACAGGAATACGGGTATATCGGCCCGATGCTTTGTACAGCAGTCGCTAAAGCGCGAACGCAGCCAACCGCATTAACAACGACACCATCGACCACGACGACTTTGACGACGAGTCAACAAGGTCCGACGACTACTACCGCCAAAAGTATCGTCCAACCCGGTGAGAAACGATTTCACTTATTTCTCGCAAATAGAACAAATGAACTGTCCCTTAATTTCCAAAAAATCACAAATATATTGCGAAAATTATCACGATATTTTTCTATTTCTCTAAACATTTCTGTCCTCCAAAAGAGTTGCAATTTTCAATAATAATAATATTGATTAATATTTATTATTTATTTATTAATATAATAATAATAATATTTTATATTATTATTAAATAACAACTTTTAATAATAAGAATTGAAATAATAATTATTAAAAATCAGAAATATCAAAATTTCAATGAGACGATTTGAATATTGAATGAAAATTTCCGACTGATATCAATTTTTTTTCGTTTTTCACATTCGGCGATCGGAAATAAGTTTTCGCAAGTTTGGAAAAACTTGAAATCCCATTTGAAGAATTTCCTTAAAGTAATGAACAAATTTTGTTATCGGTGAGTCTCGCGAGGGACTAGAAATCGTTTACTAAGACTTTCTGATTAGATAACATTGCAGTTTCAACACCGAGCCCGTCGCAACAACACGGAGGGCGGCCTATTATGCTTGGCACGGGAAGGAATCCTGCGGTGACGCCAACGGCAGGTGGTCAGAAGTTCGTGATCCTACAATCGCGTTCGCAAACTCCAACAGGCTCGGGAATATCGAAAAACACGATACAACCGCCACAAACACAGAATTTGCCGACTCCGACGAATCCCCAACCACAACAACAAATAAAAGTCGCTCAAGCCGCTGCTGTTGTTCAACAACCAAAACCGCATATTGCTCAACAGCAAACTATCGCTATTCCGAAAAGAGTCGTCGTTAGCGTCACCAGCAACAGTCACACCAACACTACCATCGTGACTCAGGTAAATCCACTAAATTCGTTTAATTTCGTTTTTTAATCAATTTAATAAAGTTAATTAAATTTAATTAATTAGATTTTATCAAATTTTATTGAATTTCATTAAATTTTATTAATTATAACTGATTTAGCAATTTTATTAGATTTCATTAATTATAATTTATTTATTAAATTTTATTAAATTTGATTTATTTAATTATTAATTTCATTAAATTTAATGAATTTATTTATTCATTCAAATTAATTTAATCGAATTCGTTTAATCTCGACTCAGGTAAATCGACTAAATTCGTTCAATTGCCTTTGGGAAATCTTTATTCAACGATTTCTTCGGTTAAAATTTCTTTAAGAGATTCATCTTGTGCGAATTGACATGAAATCAATTTTTCCTTGTCATAAAAATGAGTTTTCGATTAATTCTTGTTTTTGATCTCATCGTATTTCCCTATTTTTGTCAAATCTTTTCCGTCTCCAATCTACATCTTCCGACTTACAACGTATTTTCTTTTTTTTTTCTCTCGATAGGCAAACTCAACGATGAAGCCACAAAGCATATTCGTAACTCAACAACCAAGCGTCGAAAGGTCACTAAGTCCGGTGGACGAGCACACCTTTTTATGATCTAAAATGATTAACTGTAAAAACTAACAAAGATAAATTATGGGAGTCGGCTTGGACATGAGCTGAACTTTCACGTTCCTTCGGTATAGGTAAAAGAAATTTCATATGTAAGTTTGTAGACATAAGTATAGTACAATAAAAACATTTTGTACAACTTAATTTGCGAGATATGGATGTTTGAGGCTGAGCAAGCTGGGAGGGTGTCTTTTGGTCACGCTCCAAACGATCGAAAAGTGCAGCCGATCATTTTTCATAATCCGTGCTATTCGTGAGAAGCTTTGACCCTAGAAGGGGTTAAATCCTCCGCCCCTCCTTCGTTCCCCCGTTTTTCATCGTATTACCGCATTTTTACTCATTTTTTTTTATTTCAAGCAAAACGCCCCAGGCTCACGTGATCCTGCATAAAAAAAACGAGATAAATGAGCCCAAGTTGAAGCCTTTTCGTTAAATTTTCGCAATCATAGAGAGGAGACTTGAATTTCAAAATTGTTTCGCTGGTGTAATTTCTCGACGACGTTCATCAGGCTTCTCGTCATTGCTTTCCCAGTTTGCTGAATCATTTGTAGGAATTGTGAATTTTCTCTGACAAAAAGAAGCTCATGAGGGGATCCAAATTCCTGTCGAATGATAAAGCGAATGGTTAGTCACTAATTAAGATCCTTAAACGTCATCACGAAATGAAAGTTCAACTTACCACTATTCTTCCGTCACTCATTACGATTACGCGGTCACTGTCGATTATGGTGTTCAGTCGATGAGCGATCGTAACAACCGTGCATTCCGCGAATTTCGATCTTATCGTTTGCTGTATGAACGAGTCCGTTCTGCAAGAAAAAAAAATCAATAACCTGAATGTAAAAAATATAAATGGCGCGAAAAAATGAAGCGTCGTTTGGAACCGGTAAAAATTTATAATAAGAATAAATTCTCCACCCTATTTCCGAACCAAAACTTCACAAAACCTATTTTCGTTCGAATCACTCGTCAATTATTCGTCATTTCGAAAGCGTGCACGAAAATTTTGTCTCACTCTCATAAAAAATGAGAGAGAGAGAGAGAGAGAGAGCGTAATATTCGATCGGGTCATTGCATCGAGCCCCCGTATGTGTCTACTCACTGAAATTTGAAGTTTTTTTTTTCACGAAATAGTGGATAAAGAATAATTTTTACCGAGCATCGATATTGGCTGTGGCTTCGTCGAGAACAAGAATTTTATTGTTCCGCAAGATAGCGCGAGCCAAACAAATGAGTTGTCTTTGTCCGACGCTGAAATTGGTTCCGCCTTCAGTGACTTTCTGGTCCAAGGCAGCGTCGCCGAGTTCGACTTCGCGCAATGCGTCCCATAACGCCGAGTCTGGATACTGGCCAAATGGATCGAGATTGTAACGCAAACTTTCTGAGAACAGAACCGGCTCCTGTGGGATGATCGAGATGCAGGAACGTAGTTCCTGCAAACCAACGCTGGCCGTGTCATGGTCGTCAATGATAATCTCTCCATCTATACCATCCGTGACCAAGCGGAACAAGGCCGATATAAGGGAAGATTTTCCGGCTCCAGTTCTCCCAATGACCCCGACTTTCCAGCCCGGTTCGATCACCACGTTCAAATCCTAACGACACGACATAAATCAGAAATTCAACAAATTATATTCTAATGAATCGTTTCGTGAAAATGGGCCCAGTCGTTATCATTTTTGTTAACTTTTTTTTCAATGCGTATTTGAACTATACGATTTTTACAACTTTTCTAGAAAGCGAAGAAAAAGTAGAAACTCATACACAATATTTGACAAAATTTGTTTAAATTAATGCGGTGGGACGATTTTTGAAAAATCTCAGATTTTCGTAAAATACGAAAGATCATTAAATTTAAACCGTTCGACCGATATTCCCCAAATTCAATTTACTCCTGACTGGAAATATTTCAGTACCATGATTTTTTGACCTCTACACTATCTTAATGAATTAATTGCTTTCGTAGGTGGATTTGGAAAGGTCTCGTACCTTCAAGACTGGTGAATCTTCAGGATTGTACTTCAAGAAAAGACGTTTCATTTCGATCCGTCCATTATGAGGCCAAGCGGGTGGCGGAGGATTGTTCGTTGTCATTGGTCCTTCCTTCGGTAAATCGGTGTATTGTATAACTCGTTCGACCGAAGTCATTTGCGACTGGACTTCGGTGGATTGTTTGATGCCATACTGAAGCATTCCGGTGAGAATCAATGATTGTGTGATTGCGAGACCAACGTAGCCACTGAAAGTTTCACCTGTGGAAGAAAAAAATGTAATTTCTTCGCGTTTCCTCGACGATTCGCTAATTTTTCTTTACGAACCCGGATCGATGAGGATAAACGAGTAACAGACACACGTGACGAACAGACAAGACACGAGGTCCAAAGCCAAACCAAAGCAACAGGACGCAGCGATGTACAAATACCATGCTCCTGAATGGTCGTCCTGACATCGATCAAACTCCTTTCGAAGCACCGCTTGAATGTCTTTTCCACTGCTCCTTATCGTCGTTATCCCATTCAGAGTTGCACTCACGTGAGAAAATACTGGACTCTTAGCTGCAATGTAAAAAAATGCTATATAATTCGTAATTGGGTTTTTTTTTTGGGTACGATCGCTATGTAGCAAGTTCGTTCGTCGAGGGTTCTCATTTATTAAGCGAAGAGAAAAAACAGAAAATATCAACCGATAGCATTCGCCGCAAGTTTTACGTCATGATGGGCAATTGCCAAGCCATCAATTACTCCGCATTAAAAACTCTTAACTGCCATGACAACAGAAACCGTCAGTTTATGAAACGTTTACTTGATTTCGTGAAATACTTACCGATGCCCTCGAGTCGTTTGATGTCCTGTGCCGTATTGAGATAATAAAGTCTCGTGAAGTAAAAGACAACTGCGATTATGAGCATGGGCACAACCATCCAGTGATTGACGATGGCCACCATCACAAGAATCCCGATCATCACGAAGAATATTTGAATAGCTTCGAGCAGAGCTTTCGGCAATAATTCGTCCATTGCACCAATGTCCTTCGAGAATCGGTTGAGGATTCGTCCTGCACGGACAATCACAGCGTTCAAAAGGCAACAATTATGATTGGAATTCATTCCGGAAATCTATAAACTATTTAGAGCGTCCAGAATCTGTTCAGACAGATTTCCAAACGTCACATTTCACCCGAGATCCTTCCAGTCTTTTATTTTTATCGTAAACTCTTCAAGGGTTCATTCCTCCCTTTTGCACAAGATTTCTGTTTAAATTGGGAGAATGGTTTACGATAAAGTCTGTGAAATGATAAAAGTTCGAAAAAACGGCAAAAATAATCGAGATTTTTTTGGTCGAAATTGGAATTTGAGTTCGGAAATTGAAGGGTTTAGGGCCAAAGGTGAATTTTTTAAGTTCACTGTCAAGAGCTCGTAGCGAGGAATTTTTTAAATATTTGTTTTTTTTCTCATCCTAGACCTACCGGACGGATTAGCATTGAAGAATCTCATCGTAGCCTGAAGGATATTCGCGAACATCGTGTTGTGAAGAGAACGTCCGGCATCCATACAAATTTTCATGAAGAGAAAGCTCCGGGTTAGGGTCAAAACGATGCAGGCAAGAATGCAGAAAGTATAGACGTAAATGGCAGAGTGAGTGGGCAGCAGACCATCGTCATCGAGGAGATCAAAGTACGAGAAAATCGTATCGTTCACAACCGAATGATACTGCTTGGAGGAAAGTTTCACGTCAGGATCGCGAAGGCTCATTCTAACGGCTTCCACGTTGGTCCAATAACTGAGCCAGTAGTCAGCACCACTCGTTGCTATTTGGGCAAGAACCATATTCAACACCAATAGTGTCAAGAGAAAAACTCCACCACCAGCACGGAAATATAAACCGTAAACTCGGGCTGCCATTCGTCCAGTTTCCATTCTCTCTGCTTCGCCGTTTCCAACTCTATTCACGAAATCCTCTTCGTCATAGGGCTGAGGAAGTCAAAAGAGCATTATGGTAAAATTGGATCCTCATATTTTTCGTTCTAATCAATTTTTCAATGAAAAAAAAAAAAAAAATTCCCATGAAAATTGAAAAAAAAACACTCGAAAATTTGATAAAAATTTGATAAAAGTAATTGGGACTGGAAATTTGGTCTGTAATCGATTTATACGTTAAAATCGTTCGAAAAAGTGAAATCGACGCGATCCTCGATTGGCCCGAGGAACTTACTAAAGCAGAACTGTCTTGCGATCGAACTGAAGATGTTCGCGATACAGTGCTCATTCGATGTTGATGGACTTTGGGAGGAGCGAATTTCCTGTCATCCACCACTCCATGCGGGTCTACTGGTGCGGCAATTTTTATCGCACCTCGGAAGCTCATGGACTTTTCGATAATAGACGAATTTTCTATTTCTTCAGTATTTTGAACTACGGCAACGTCCTCTGGTATCGCATACCCAACTTCAGGAGCTTCTTGTTTTTCCTCTTCTACGCGATTTATCAGCTGCTTAATATTCCAACTTGATTTCGAGAGCTCGTCCCAAGAACCTTGTGCCTCGACCGCACCCTAGAAAATCCGAAATAAAAAAAAAAGGTAAAAAAGTTGTCAGTAAATTTTGAGCATATTTTTCTTTAAAATAATTTTGAAAATCAATTAAAAAGGCAGTCACTAATCCATTGTTTCACATTGAATTCTTTATACTTTTCTTTCCTCTATGAGGAAGCAAAATTCGTATCAAGAAAAATGAAAAATAAAAAATGAGAATGGAAAAATGAAAAATAATTGAAAAAACCATGTTTTTTTCGTTCCTGTAAGATTTTTATACGAAAGACCGATCTCGATGAGGTCGAGTTATGGCAATAGACTTGTCTGTCCGTACGGATCGGTTAACATCAAAATGTTGACTTACTCGATTCATGACGATAATCGTGTCGGATTGTTTCAGGAACTGAAGTTGATGAGTAACGAGGATGCGGGTTTTTCCTCGAAGATATTTGTGGATGCATTCCTTGAAGAGTTGTCGAGCAACACGAGCATCAACGGCGCTCAAGGGATCGTCGAGAAGATACAAATCAGCTTGACGATAAATCGCCCTGGCGAGATTGATCCGAGCTCTCTGACCGCCGGAGAGCGCGGCTCCCCGTTCGCCAACGATGGTTTGGTCGCCGTCGGGGAGCTGTCGAAAATCACGCAGCAGAGCACAAACTTTGGTCACTTCTTGGTACCGAGTTTTATCGTAGGTTTGACCAAAAAGTATATTCTCGCGGACGGTCCCGACAAAAAGCCAAGGATCTTGGCTCGCGTACGACACTGTAAAGTCCGGATTGTCGACGATGAATCCCCGGCGCCATTTCATCTCGCCGCGTTTATCTTCGTGGTCCTGAAGCAGTTTTACCGAACCAGCTCCGAGCGGTAACTCCCGAAGTAAAATATTCAAAATCGAGGACTTTCCCGAACCAACCGGACCGATCAGTGCGCACAATTCACCCGCCGCAACTTTCAGCGAAACGTCGCAAATCGTTGGGGGTAAACTGCCCGATACCCAGTTTGCTGAGACTCTGTCAAACTCGACGTCCACTCGCTTCCCTGTACTTGTGCTCCGAGCTTGCGGTGTGATAGCCTTCGGGACCTCACTCTTTGCATCCTCAACCGTCGATACCTCGTCCAAAAAGAAAAATTTCTGAAAAAATCGTCACTCACCATCAAATAATTGGTAGATAGCATTTCCTCTTTTTATCACGAAGCATCAGTCGCGAATTTACTTCAATCCTCATGCAGCAGAAGCTTAAGGGGGTTGGCTACATACGACAATATCATAAGAATTCAATCAAATTTGGTAATAATATTGTTTAGCATCAAATACGATGACACAAATTTTTTTTCTATTTTTCATCTACATAGTTGTCGAATTACTTGAGTTCACAATATGTAAAAGATATACTTATATATATATCTGAATCCTATGCTCACGAATGTAAACTCTAGTGTTGAATTACTCGAAAACTATGTAGAAGAAAAGTGTTGAAAAATTTGTTATCTTATATTTAATACTAAAAAGTATGCTCACCAAATTTCATAAAATTGTAATAATTTTGAATTTCCCTATATTTTTTTAACATGCCAACATTGTTGTGTCTGAAAATTTGGGGACGAGAGTAAAAACTGGCGACTCCTGTTTAAAGTAACGGATTAAAATAAATTCGCTTTGTTTGCGTTTCTCAAGAATGATTAGCTTGGGCAAATACAGCAATAAATCTTTCGTTAAGAAAGTCACATGCTTGCCTCCAATCTCCGTATTGAAATAAGAGCCTCGCCCGAGGTTATTAAAGCTTGCGAAAAGTAAATAGCAGTCGACATTTGCAATATGTTGAAATAAGTTGCAAGAGCGAATGAAACATGGGCTGTGAGTTCGTTGCCCATCAAAATGAACGATGTCACAGCTAAGAATAGGGTTGTCCTTTCTGTGAAGACCATTATACTGAGATAGAGACCCCTGATGTTTGAAGATTGCCTAATAACTCCAATTTCGCGTGCTCTTGTCCGGGACACGATCATCTCAAAAGGCTTTTCCCACGCGTACATCTTCACCACCTGTCGAGCCAAAAAAATCGATTCAGCTCAGGAAATGAATTTCTTTTTGTTGTATAGTTTTCGAAATTGTCTTGAAAAAAATCTTTCTCGAAAAATCTCGAAAAAAACGGTCGAAATTTTTCCAAAAACGGAGAAAAAAATATTCAGGAAAATGATTCCAATAGCAGAAAAGCCGATAATTTCAAAAATGCAATGTATAATTAATGGAAAGAGGATTTTCAATTGAATCTCAACGTTGCAAACTTCACCAAATGCTACCCCCAAAAAGTGCTCACAAAAAGATTCGAAATCGATCGATTAAAAAGTTTGCTGGATCGCAAAACATTGAAATTGCTCTTGAGCACATAATGAGAACTTTTCATTCGTTTCAGGAAGAAGAAAATACGAAAAATTGAAGGAATTATGGACCTGGATCCCGGCAATGAGTTCGCTCATCATTTGTACTCTCCGATCGGTCAGTTTTGCCGCGGTTGATCTGAGTCTGCTGCTGATCTTGGTGAGGTAGCCTTGAACCGGAACCGCGAGTAGAACGAGCGATCCGATACCGATTACAGCGCTGACAGCAACGCTGTCCCACATGATGTAGCCGATGACGACCAACTAAAATGTAATGGTAAGAATATACAACGGACTAAAGCTTGTCCGAACCTAAAACAATTACAAAGCCAAATTGCGCCGTTTATGAAAAAAGGAAAATGCAAGTTTCTTCCGAACGAAACATAAATTCACAACTTACGTCAGTTGGAACTAAAAAAAAACTTTTACTCGAACTGGAAAATATTATCGACACAATGGCTGCTACGATCTTCTACATTGTTTAACCATTTTTCCTCGTGCTTACCTGTATCGGCATAATCCATACATAATGCAGGAACAGAGGAAGCATATCGAAACGATTAACATCGTTGCTGAGCAGATTCACTACTTGTCCTTCTGCGGTTTGATTCAGCGCCGATTTGCTCAGTCGCAGTGTCTGCAATTACAAATAATGCATTTCAGCGCTCCAGTAATTCTCTAGCTCGCTTGATCTTCCATTTCCCACAGGGAAATTAAATATATGGGAAAATATATTTTTAAATATATTTTTATGAACATCGAAAAAGTATTTCCCGGTAATATATTTCCATCTGGGTCATTTCGGTTATAATTTCTAAACGGAAAGTAGGATCGAGATCATAAGCACCAAATAGCCAGAGTTTTGTTGCGCACATAGTTTTGACGTCATTTTTCGAATTCGAATTTCGAATGGATCGAAAAACTCATAAGAAAAAAAACCGGATTCGTCCCATCACCGAAATCATTTCGTTTTACCAAAAATTTCATGATTTTTGGCCGAAGATTTTTATTTCTGGAAGTTCCACTTCCGGAAGAATAAAAAAATAATCTAATCGACTCGATTTCGTAACTTGATCGAGGATTGCGAAACATTTTTTGAGTTTCCAGACTCACGGAAATGACAAAATGACGAAATTAAGTCTACAGATGTGCATGAGGTGTTTGTCAAATACGTTAGAAGTCTCTACAAGATAAGAAGAAAAATTAAACAGAGCCGACAACGCCGGCGAGTCTTATTGAAGTACCGAAACGTCACGACAGTTTGACTTGCCAGTAAGAAGGTTTCTGGTGCTTAAATCAACAGAATTTCGATGAGATCCCAAGCATCCTTATCAACTTCTGTATTCACAACCATTGCACAAAAGTTATGCCGAATTATTTACAACCTGGATCCTGTCCAGTCTCTGCGATCTCTTACGTTCGATTTTCTTTGTCGAATCGAATGGAAAATCGATGGATAATAATTTTTTGGCTTCAAAGGCTTTAGAAATGTTAAATCTATAAAAAAATGTATTCACCGACAAAAAACAATGAAACGAAATTTATTTCGCGTCAAAATCTTCGTCGTTACGTCATCGGACTCCAAGGACCTTTCTCCTCCGATAAATCGTTACCCACAAATTGCCAAAATACACGAAATTGAATTTTTTTCTTTTGCTTTTTGATTAGGAGAATGGAGGAGAACTCGGACTGACCTTTCGATAGACCATCGAACAACACGCAATCCTTATCCTCATACCGATCTGCTGTGCACCGAGATTCGTATGATGCATAATGAACGTGATGCCAAGAGTTGTGAGGACGAGACCAGCGGCGTACCAAAGTACTGCGTTTCGACTGGGTTCTTCTTTGGTATCGTCGCCACTGAAGTACATGATGACCAAGCTTTGGAAAATCGGTTGCAGCGTTCGCAAGATTAGAGCTTGCACGGATACCCACACCCCAATCTTTAAGTATTGAAACCAGAAGGCTCGGAATATGGCTCTCGTTAAACTGGGTCGTTTGCTTTTCACTTTTTCTCCATCCTTGTTCAGCACGTACTCCAAATTTTTCATTTTTTCGAGTTCGACGTTCCATTCTCTGTAAAATCAAAAAGAATTTTTCCTTTTTTTCGTTTCAACTTAAACTCCATCCCACGAACTCACGACACTCTAATTTTTCCTATGCACGGAGCGTTTAAACGTGGCCGGGGTCATTGCGACCCCGTGTAACCAGCAAATTAACGAAAAGAAAGATGATCCGTTTTTTATCCCACCTCTCGAGCTTATCTCCGAGTCGTTCGGATTCATCATCTTTGAGAGGATCATAAATATCGTCCATGTCCAAATTTTTTTTTGTTCCAGTGTAAAAAAGTTTCATGGTCCACCTGAAGAAAAGAAATGAACAAAAAAATGCAGTCCATTGTTACAAGATGTGCATTTTTATTCCTCCCAGAGTACCGAAACGATAAATTCAAACGTAATCGTCTGTGCATATATTGACTCGAGGCAAACACAAAGAGAATATTATTCGTTCTCATTGAAATACGTCGATTTTCGCTCAACTTTCCTACCAAGCAGATGCTTATTTTTTTTTCAGGAATGATGGCAACAGGAAAATCGATTCAAACATTTTTTATTGCCCGCAATATTTTTCCAAGTTTTCAGACACCATAGAATGGCCTGAGGGAAGAAAAATGTTTTAACGCTTTACCATATCACAATACTGATAAGAAATTCTCATGAAACTTCCATTTCGGTGACTTTGAAAATTCTTGAAAAAAAAAAATGTCACATTTGCATGGCGATTTCGTACGTAAATCCAAACGCGAAAGAAAAACGTTTGTTTCAATGGGAAACGAGAGTATACGAACCAGAAAAATAATTTGTTGAGTGGATTAGCATCCTCCTGGGGATTCCTTTTCCTTTTTCTCTCCCCCCGCTCCATTATTCACGCTTTTAAAAAATCAGAATTACCGAGTTCAAAAAAATGAATATTTCACACCCACACACTTTCACTGGTCATGAAATTATTCATATTCCATATTAAGCATCGCTTTGTTAATAAGAAATAAAATAAATTGAACGTTTCGTTTCCAGGAGAAGAAAAAGCGCTCTCAGTCTGTTCGTTGTCACAGTTTCAACGATACTGAAGCCAGATGTGAATATTCAAGTTTCTTTAACGCGAAAAGCTCAGCGGAGTGATAAAGAAACTCAACGGTTCGTCGTGGCTGCGAGGAACGTCGTACCGTTTACCTGATGCGTTTTGATTGCTGATTGATTTAAGATTCGAGTGCCAAATTTCTTAATCAAGATAAAAATATTTTTCACGTTTGTCGGTTCAAAAAAAAAAAAACTCTTCTATTCGAAAAAAATTGGGAAGTTGGGGAAACCAGCAATGAGTCGATATCCGGACTCCGGCTTAACATTAACGAAGTCGATTTGCATCGAATTCCAATAAGATAACGATTGTGATTTATGGCAAGTGAAAAATGTGGGCGAAGGACATTTTCCTGTGCGATACAAAAATATAATACACGTATTTTGATTTCTAAAACTTATGAATAAATAAAAAGTGGCAGATTCTGAAGAAAACTGGAAAAAAGCTGAAGAAAAATCGATCGAGGCTTGGGAAAGATTTTCTCTTAAACTATAATCGCTGCTAACGGGTTCAGGTTAGTTTTTGTACTTGCCGGACGAATTTGCACAAGATTTTGTCACGCAACTCAAGACGTACGATTACTTCGAGATAGTTGCTATCGATATTTGGGAATAAATCAGTTGTCCTTGAATAGATTTTGATGAAAAAAATACGTGCGGTCAAATTAGAGAAGTGTGGACGAATAGTTCGATATAAAATGATGATTAGAAAATGGTCGTTCATCGGAACTTTCATCATAACGATACCGCAGGCTTTATCAGAATTTATAAAATATTATGACACTCTATAGATGGGAAAAAAATGAGCAATGAATCGGAAAATTTGCGGAAATTAGAGCGCCCACAGGCTTTTTTTTGAAAATTAAAAAATGCTGTAAAAATCACATCACACACCCACATCCGGATATTTTTTTTCAAATATGATTTTTCGATGTTTTGAGACATTATAAGCACATTAACATTGAAATCTGGAAAGAAAAAATAATTCCCGTCACTTAACTTCCTCTATAAGGAAGCAAGAAGAAAACAATTCTGGATTAACTAATTGGGAACCTTGTCGAGAAAATAATTTCTAAAATCAATTGAAAGTCTGTCACAAATCCATTATTTCACAATGATTTTTTATTCTTTCTATAATTTTTTTAATACTCAGTTATCATTTCCTGAAATTCTCTGTCCTTCCTTCGTTGGAAATTGTCAAGTTTTAAAAATCTATCACTCCGAGCTACGGGTCAACCGAGAAATTGCAACGAGTAAATTTCCTTTCACCGGAACTTTTACTGTTCGATGTAATTTTTGCGAAACGTAACATCAATTGTAATTCGAAGCGTGACGACTAATCTCCGGTAAAACGGTTTCACTTCCCGCAACGAATTCGCACAATCGAGCCGAAGATTCGCGTCTCGAGCCGTCGGAAGAAAATCATTTTTTATACTAATTCCAATATTTCGCACTCGATCTCGTGAACGAGAAATTAAATTGAGTAATGTTCATCGTTTGAAAATTTGTCCTCAGAAATGAACAACCAATTTTCCTGAATTCCAACTTCCGAATGAGTTTCTGAAACTTGAAATAAAAATGCTCGGTCGTCCGTGAAAAGACTGAAGAAATTTATTCAAGAATTTCTCTTTTTACGCGTGTAAGAAAATGTTGAGCATTATTGCTGAAGCAGTTTTTAAGATAGTACGCCTCGAATTCTACGAGTCATGTAGTCATGTATGAACAGTAGGCCATTGGAAATACAATTTTTGTATTCCCATTTTTATTTGTGGCTTCAATAATCTTAATTATTTCGACATCGGTCAAAAAAATCTTTTTGCCTTACATACAACTCCGCCTTCCCACTCGGATACTGAAGAAATATAAATATAGAATATGAGCTCAATTTCTCGCACTTCTCTGACAGGTAATAAAAAAAAAGCGCTCATCGTTTGAGTGGCGTTTTGTTCAATGTTGTTTTTTGGAATTTCACTCCCATCGGATTAAATTATTCTTACGAAATAATTTCGATAACAAAATTTCGAAAAAAAGACTTCAGGGTCGCTCCAGAAATATATTCGGTGGCATCCGTCCAATGGAATATCTTGCGAGAGAGTGCTAATGTCCTCAAAGTCGTTTTAGTCAACTAAGGGCTTAGGAAAGTATAGGTAGGGAGCTCAAAAAAATTAACTGCCTCAGAATTTTTACTATTATGGACGATCTAATGGTGTTCCACGATGATTCGACAAAAAACTGAAATGAATTAAGTAAATGTTTGCGGCATGATTATGAAAACTCACGGCGCCACAAAATTTGATAAGAAATCACTTAAATAATTACTGGGCGATACGAGTCTTGGGGTAATAGAAAATCATTCGTAGTAAGCGTGTGAACCACGTCATCTGACATGACGATTGTTGAAATCATTCATTTTTGCACGAATATTGTCACTTGCACTGAGACGTCGATAGTCACTGATTTATAAATGAGCATCATATTTTTTTATTGCTTCCTCATAAAGGAAGTGACGGTGAAATTTTTTTTTTTCCAGATTTCAAAGCGATGAGTTTTGGGCTCCGATATATCGATTAAATATTGTTCATTAATTATAATTAAATGTGAATTACGTTCATGCTGATTATGTTACAAAGAAATCTAAATTTTCCGAGACTTAATAAATCTTCCGCAAATATTTGGATTTCGGGTTTATTATGGAGGGAACGATAAGCTGTATAAACTTTCGATTATTTACCGAAATAATAAACAAACGATTGTACTGTCCCATGTTACGTTGCTGAGTCCATTGGATAAAACATCTGAACCTCCATCCGAAACGAGCATTTTTTCAGCGGATTCGCCTCATCGTTTGTATTCTGTCTGACAAAATATACGAGCTTCGGCATCGAGAGCATCGAATCTCCATAAAACTTCTTTTGTTACTTCGAGATGAGGATTTTTTAATTAAAAAAAAAGCCTCAGAATAATAATAGCAAAAATCGATGATTTTTAGTCGAAAAATATTTAGTTCTTCCGCATTAATTCTCGATGAAATATCCAAGAAACGATCACTACGAGTGTTCGGCCTTTGTATGAAGAACATTTTTCCCCTCAGAGCTGTTTGAGGCATCAGTGATTTAAAATGTTCTGCATGGACGAATAAAATTCGAGAGTCTCCAGTAAATATTCCGCTCAATTCGAAAACCTTCATCCAGGCTATTCAGGCGAATACAAAATTGACAGGCAACGGCTGGTTAAGCGCTCGACACTGAAGGATTCTGGTCGACGGTGCTGAGGCTCGGATCATCCAAGAAGGGAGAAAATTTCTTTTAGTTTCTTCGACAAGGGCCAAAATAAAAATAAGAACCAAAAAAAAACGGTCGGGAGCAATTTTTCGAGCGCTTCGCTGAGACTTGGAGAAAAAGAGTAATCCAAAATCGAGGAGCACCGTTTATTCGATTTTCATACCACTCGGATAAACGCAGAGCCTCGAGGCATTTTTCACGTCATTACACGGGGTCTCGCAGACCCGTGCAAATATTATAAAATAAATAAAAATATAATAACAATATATACAATTCGTATACGGAAAGAATCTCATGGAAAATACTGAATCGATGTGGATGCTCGAAATTTCCAAAATTTCATTAAAAAAAAAAGAATAACTAGAAATTACACTTTTCATTCATCAGTAAAATAAAAATAATCGGATCGAAAAAGTAATTACATATTTCTTCAAGTACATGTGCTTTCGGGATTTTTCAAAAAAATATCACAACAAACATAAACATCATATAAATGTAAATAAAGATAATATAAATATATACATGAATGAAAATAAACATTATTTAATTATTCCGTCGCTCCATATTTAGCGACGTAAGCTTGCTTAGCCACCCTCATGAGTTGTTCCGTCATTGCGCGGCCGGTCTCTCTGACCATTGAACTGAACTGGCTATGTGAATTCTGCAGCAGGATGTGTGGATGGTCGTATTCCTGGAATAACGTCGTAATAAAAGTTATTGTGAGTTTTTTTTTGTCGGTTTTCGATGTATTTCAGGGTTGAGGAGGTTGAATTGGAGGCGGTGGATTTTTGAGGAAAGTTGTAATTGAATGCACAAAAATCGGTGACAGAAAATTGTTGGGGTCAAACAGACCCAGTATGCAATACTTGCAGACAAACTTACTTTCAAGCGCCCTCTGTCCATCAAGAGGACTTTGTCACTATCCATAATCGTATTGAGCCTGTGGGCAACCGTGAGGACGGTACACCGTGCAAATTTCGTTCTTATCGTTCTTTGAATCAAAGCGTCCGTTTGCGGGTCTACGTTCGCTGTTGCCTCATCAAGCATAAGTACTTTATTATTTTTTAATATGGCACGTGCCAAACAGATCAATTGTCGTTGTCCGGCACTGTAGTTGCTGCCGCGATCGTGAACTCTGCTCTCCAATCCATTACCGCCAGCGATACTGGAATCTTTGAGCTCAACCTGTCACATGGAAAATTCATTTATTTATTTTTATTATATTACTAATATTGCACGCTACAAAAATGCTCAGTAAATAGAAAAATTAGCAACAAAATTTGTTTTTTTTCTCCATGGATTCTCTATTTACCGTGTTTGAATCAATTTTCATGGTGTTTCAACCAATTTCTATGGTGTTTAAACTAATTTTTATGGTTTTCATTTTAAATTATATTTTAATATAATTATTATAATTATTATTAATTTTTATGGATATAATACATTTTTTTTATTCATTTAGGCATAGTTGAGGCATAAAATGAAAACTCAATCAATACGTCGTCATTTCATAAGATAATGGGTTTTCTTTGGGAACAACAAAAACTTAAAGTTAAAAAAAAAAGTTCGTTTTCGTGTTAGTTCGTTTGGGAGGCTTTGATGAATTTTTGTGTCAAAAAAAAGTGGTCGAAGTGATAAAATTACCTCTTCCAGGACCGCCCAGAGCGCATCGTCAGTGAATTCGTTGAACGGGTCAAGATTTCTTCTCATAGTGCCAGAAAACAAAACCGGATCTTGTGGTATGATGGAAATGTGACGACGCAGATCTTCGAGGCAAATAGATCCCGTGTCGATGCCATCGATCTCGATGACTCCTTCGACCTTGGCCAGGCGGAAAAGTGCAGCAATCAATGAAGATTTTCCTGCTCCTGTTCTGCCAACTATTCCGACTTTGTACTGCGCCGGGATTACGAAACTCAAGCCTTTCAATACCGGCTCATCCTCCTCGGAATAACGCATGAACACGTCGGAAAATCTGATACAACCTTCGCTTGGCCAATCCATCGGCGCCAGCGGCGCTGGCGCACTCACTTCCTTGTTCTTTATGCTTTTCTTCGAGCCAAGACCAACGTCTCGTAAATTTTCTTCTGGCGTCAAAAGCGTGTATTCCAGAACTCTCTCAACCGCCATCAATTGATTAGTCACTTCGGCACTCTGACGCATTCCCCATTGAATAATTCCCGTCAGAGCCATCACTTGGGTTATTGCCAGACCAACTGCACCACCGGAAAACGCTATAAAAACACAATAAATTTCAATATTTATTCGAAAAATTTGTAAAATTGTCTTATTTAAAAAAAAAACGTCGAAAAAAGAAAGATTTCGGAAAAAAAGTTCTCATTTTGAGAGAAACAGACTCATAACGATCTACGGAGCGTTAATAAATGGAGGTATCCTCGTTCGAGATAAATCGAGCCTTGAAAGGACTCGATTTCCTTGAACTTGGTAATTTATCCGTTTAAAAAAAACTCCATTCGCTTGGGTTATTAAAATCGTTCAAGAAGGACACGTACATTGAGTCAGCAGGAGAAAACTGTAGGTGACTATGATGGTGAAGAGGCAGCAGAAAAGATCCAAAGAAAATCCGAAAGCGGTGCTGGTTGAAATGAATAAGTACCACGCCGAAGTGTGAAGATTTTGAGAATCGTCGAATTGGCGTTTGAGCATATCTTGGGCACCGTAAGCTCGAATGGTCGCCAAGCCATTGAGAGTCGCATTGAGCAGAGTAAAGACTGGAGAACGGGCTGTAAAATACAAGTTTCAAAATATATATAATTAATTGGACCCTAAAACCTTATTTTTTTTTACTTATTCCCGTAACCCCATTCATGAATTTAAAAAATTCATATCTCCAGTAAAATTTAACAAAAAAGCTTCAACTTGGACTCATTCTTTTCGTTTTTTAATACAAGATCCTGTGAGCCTTAAGCAGTTTCGCTCGGAGTAAAAAAACGGGATAAAATGATACAAATGAAAAAATTAATTGAACCGACCGAGTATGCGATCGAAGAGTTAAATAGTACTCACTCATTCCTTCCAATCGTTTGATGTTTTTGCTCGTTTTTAAGTAAACTTTGCGTATCCAGTAGAAAATGATGGAGTTAATGACGATTGGAATGATGAAAATGGGTCGAACGGCGCAAACGACAACGAGTGTTCCGACCATGGCCATGATTATTTGTCCAGCATCGAGCATCGCCTTAGGTAATAATTCATCGAGAGCCCCGAGGTCCTTGGAGAATCGATTAAGTATTCTGCCGCTTGGATTCGTGTCGAAAAATCTCATTGTTGTTTTGATAAGCGAGTCGAAAGCGAGATCGTGAAGCCGCTGACTGCAGCACATCGCGAGGTTGTAAAAAAGCAGCGATCTCGTTATCCCGATGACAAAAATGCCGGTGACGAGGCCAGTATAGACATAGAGCCATATCATAACCGGTTCAAAATCGTTGCTGTCGTCATAAGTGTTGTTCAACAGCATGCTGTCGTTTATGGCTCGATCAATTTTCGCATGTCGCTTTTCCTCCTCGTCGACTCTACAAATCGATCCAAATTTATTTTTTATCGGTCATTGTACTTTTTTCTCAGTCGAATATTTATGTCCGATAATGAAACGTAAATAATCGATGCCACTATAAATAAATCCCGAAGATGATTAAATCCAAAAAACAAATAAAAATCGTTTCACCACCGATTATCATCCTCTTGAGGGCAAATCTACGGTCTTCTTCCCAATATAAATCCAATCTCTTTATCGGTTATGGGTTATCGGTTTTGAGCATCGAGGATCGTGGAATCACCCGAGAGCTCACAGCTTTCATCATCGACAAATTAATCAGTTATTTCTATTCCCAAGTAATCAAAATTAGGCGAATATTAATCAATTAATCATTTTATTTATTATTATTCAACGAATTGTTCAATTGAATTGAATTTATCAATTAATAACATTTTCGAAATATTGGAATTAAAATATCGAAAATAGTTAATTAATTAATTTATTATCTATTTAAAATGGCCAATCACTTAATTAATCATCTAATCAATCAATTAATTAATGGACTAATTGATTAATCAATTAGCTATTATGAATGAATTAATTGAAATTTTTCAGAAAATCTTTTTCTATTTTTCTAACCCTGTCGCGTAATTATTCCCAGATTCTAAATATATATTTTCATAAGTATTGATGAAAAATTGATGGGAAAAACTCACAATAACGGTACGAAATAATCGGTCATGCTGACATTCACTTGGGTGATGAGGAACAATATTCCAACGGTAAGTACATGACACAAATTTCCACCGGATCGAAGATACTTCATAAATATCGAGCCGTCAACGACACCGCGTGAAGTTCCCTCGACCATGCCGTAAGCCGCTCCAGGATCCCTGTCATCTTCTTCGGCATCCGTGTCAGCGCCGCTCACATCCGGAGTCCTGCTCTGAAGTTCGAAAATATAAAAATTAATTTGATGGATAGCGAAAAACCGCGGTACAGGGAATGCGAATTGTTCGGCGAAGATTTCGTACCCTCGTGCTGGAAGTGGAAAATTGACGACGCATTTTTCCTGATTTTTCGTATGAAGAATCATCAGCAGTCTCGCTCGTTCCCTCGGACGCCAAAAGCACCGAGTAGTCCGGACGCTCCGCTAAGAGGTCGTGGTAATTTGAGAATAATCGCATCTTGCCTCGCTCGAACAACAATATACCATCGACTCCTTTAATATATTGCAACTGATGCGTCGCTAAAACTCTCGTTTTTCCTGCCAAGAAACGCTGGATACATTCCTCGAAAAGGTGCTTACTAACGTGAGTGTCCACCTGTGAATTTCATTTAATTTCGTTACGAAACAAAAATTGACAATCTTCAGGAAATTTATTTGAATATTGTGCATTCTGTGGAGCTTTGCCGTAGGCGAGTCGGAGCGATAAATAATTCGAGTTCATTGACAAAGTAATAATGGTTTATTTTCATAATGGATAAGCGCGATTGATGATGATAATTAAAAATGATTCAATGAAAAATGCTTTTTCCATTAATTATTTATGGAAGTTTGAAAATTATGGCAATTTTTCGTGACTATTTAGTTTTTGGCTAGCAGAAGAGAATCGTTTCATCGTCCAGACTAAATATTGTAAAATAATTTCGAGTTTTGGTCAGGAAAAACCGAAATTCCATTGCATCCCAACGCTGTAAACTTCAACATGATAATTAAAAGCATTACTCACTGCACTCAAAGGATCATCGAGGAGATAAATTTCTGCTTGTCTGTAGACGCAACGTGCGAGATTTATTCTGGCCTTCTGTCCACCGGACAAGGAGGTTCCCCGATCGCCAACAATTGTTTGATCTCCCTGGGGGAATTGTTTGAAATCTCGGAGCAAAGCACAAGCCTTAACGACGCGTTGATATCGTTGATGATTGTAGAGGGAATTGAAAAGAATATTTTCTCGGACTGTACCGCCGTAAACCCAGGCCTCTTGACTGGCATAACTTCTGCTACCGACACTCGAGACGTTTCCTTCGGATAACGTCATCTCGCCGAGAATCGCTTTGAGCAGTGAACTCTTGCCTGCACCGACAGCCCCGATCACTACGTATAATTTCCCTTTTCCCACTGTCACGTTCACTCTGTCGAGAATGTTCTCCGGCTGACTGAATTCCCATTTGGCCGTTACATTCGTCAATTTCAACGCCCATTTGCCCTCGTAAACACCGTCTTTTTTATCTGGATGGAAAAAGTAAAATTTTAATGATAAGATGACACTCAAGTTCGCATCGTTGGGCTCTAACGAAAAATATACATTTTTCGATTTATTTTTGGTTTAATTTCGAAAATCTTGAGAATTTTCGTACCGATTTTCTCTTTGAATCTTAACAAATAACGTAATTCTATTGTCTCGAATAAATATTGAATATGAATCGTGAAATCTGGTAAAGAAAAACCAGAATTTCGTTGCATTATAACGATGCAAACTATTTGGTTCTATGGAATAAAGAGAAAATGGCGTAAACGAGGAATTACCGTAGTAAGAATTATCGGAATTTTTGGTGGTATCATTGGCGGCAACGACAGCCAAACCGTTAGGTTTTTTTTCTGTGGAATCTGGTGGGACGGTGTTTGTTTCATCATCGTCGATATAAGCCAATTCTCGTTTGGAGAATCGTCTGGAGGATGGCCTTGAGTCGCAGGAATCCATAGTGTCCGTGGACGCAGCGAACATTGTCGCGGACGCGGTATTTCCGATCTCGACCTCCTCGTACATCATGAAATTTTGTAATCTATTTACGGCGACCATGCATTCGGCGATCTCGGCGAATCCTCTGACGAACATTCCCGACATCGTGTGCGCCAGGATGTTGAAATATGACGAGAAAACAAAGACTTTTTCGGCTGTTAAATCCTCGTGAAACAACATCATTGTCAAGAGCGTACAGTAGAGCGCTACTCGGGTTGTAAACAGATTGAAGGTCATGTATATGCCACGGATGTATGAACTTTTTCGTACGACCCGAAGCTCCAAGCGTCGGGCTAACTCGACCATTGCACAAAAAGGCTTTTCCCAAGCGTACATTTTAATCACTTGTACACCCGATATTATTTCGTCCATCAATCGGACTCGCTCGTCAGTCTTTATCGCCGTTTGTAGTCGGAATTTCGACGAAAGTGTTCCCGTGTAAGCTGAAGCAAAGAAATCAAACGGATATATCATCAATGAATTCATTGAATAATTTTTTTAAATTATAAACTCTAGAAATTACGACCCAATTTTTGTTTCCTCCCAAAGTTTCCAGGAGGACAACTCGATGTTTTATTTTGTAAAGCTGATGTCATATTTTATAAATTTTCGTCGTCGATTATTTCAAGGATTACAAAAACTCACATTGGACGGGCACGACGATAAAAACGGCAGCGATTCCGATGAGTCCGGCATAGCCAGCCTCAACCCACAAGAAATAGCCAATTATAATGGCCGACAATGGAGCCGACCACATGTGGTTGATAAAAACAGATACGAGATCGAATCTGTTGACATCATTGGCTACGAGATTCACAACTTTTCCTGGAGCAGTTTCCCCCAGAGCGGTCGTACTCAGTCGTAAGCCCTTAGAAAATTAAACACAAATGTTATCTCCAACAATTGTTTTTTTTTTTTTCCAGAAAATTGAAAATTGAAAATTGAAAATTGAGAATTTCCAAATAAATAAAATTAAAAAATTAATAACCGGAAATAATTTAAAAGAGAAAAAAATACTGGTCCAGCTCGAAATGGCCGATTGAATAATAAAATTACCTTCCGATAGACTACGGAACAAACGGCTATCCTGATGCGTCCACCGATGTGGAAAGCCCCAAAAATCGCTTGATTTATTGTCACGACGTTTATCGCAGTTGCCACACAAATCCCAGAAGCATACAATACCGCTGTTTGGAATCCTTCACTGCGACTCGCTTCGTCGTCCGTTCTGAAGTAACGGAGAAGCCCACCAAGAAGTATCGGCGTACCCAGTCTGCAAATTGTCAAGGAATATTCGTAATACGATCGTTTACGTTGCTGTAAGCCCAACGAGCAATAATTATTATTAGAAAAAGGAAAAAAAAAAATAACAAAAGAAGATACTATGAAAATCATAATCATCGATCCCGGTTGATAAGTTAATCCATTCTCAACGAGCAATGTACACAATCCTTAAGGAGGTTGGCTACATACGATAATATGATAAGAAATTAGTAAAATTTGGTAATAATATTCTTCAGCATCAAATGCAATGACACCATTTTTTTTCTATTTTTCGTCTACACACTTGTCGAATAATTTGAGTTTACAATATTCAAAAGATATATTTATATATATAGGAATCCCATGCTCATGCATGTAAATTCAAGTGTTAAATTATTTAAAAACTATGTGGAAGAAAAATGTAAAAAAATTTGTATATTCATATTTGATATTGAAGAGTTTGCTTACCAAATTTCGTAAAATTCTAATAATTCCGAAATTTTCTATACATTTAATATAGCAACATCTTTCTGATGATCGATTAGAAAGATTCAAGTGTACGCATTGTCAGTGACTCACTGGAGGAAGGATGCAAATATTTACCAGACGTAGATAAAAAAAAATGTAATTTATCGAATTTCGAGTTTCTCCTTGAAATAAAAATTCCAATTGTTCTAATTAATCGAAGCAAAGTTGGGACCTTGAATCCACATGAAATTTCGTCAATTTACAAAAGAAATTCATCCAACGAATCGACAAAGCGACAGGACAGTATTTCATCGATTGAATTTCCGGTCCGATAAAATTGAAACGACCTAATTAATTTCGATACAATTTCATCCGGGATTTTATCCGTTTCAATAGATTTATTTCACAATATGAAGCAACAAAGTGTAAAAAATTGACCATGAGCAATCAATAATTGAGTGACAGAAGTAATTCATTATCTTTACTCCGAATACGTGAGGGAAATTCTCCAGGAGGAATATCGTTGAAAAAAAATGAATTCTTATGAAATACGAATGACCTTCCACAACGGAAACGAGCACTTCACTAAGGACTTAAAAAAAAAAAAAACATTACCTTATGACGAATTCGTTGAGTACCTGGATTAGGGCGAGGAGAAAATATTCCCATTTGAATGTAATAAATATGGTTTTCAATAGACTCGGTCTACGGTGTGATTTTCTTGAGTTTTCCAGTGCGTTTTTCCATTGTCTGTAACGGAAAAATTCGACAAATTTAATTGATTTCTTTTTAGTCCATAAATCAATCGAATCTTCAACTGGGAAGCTCATTTTTTTCACCATCACTTACTTTTCTAGTCTATCGGCAAGCACGTCTGAGCGATCAGTCTTCAGTGGACGATACAGGTCCTCCAGGACTAATTCTTTTTTATATCCAAGCTTGAATATAGCCAACGTCCACCTGAGGAATAAAAGTCAAAGAAAAACTTAAATGACAGTGTTTCGACGTGCCAAAAATCCGGGACACGAAAAAAAAAGCCACGATCGCAATTTGACAATATAAAAAATCGATAGGTATGAGCAGATGCAATTGTCAACGAGAAAAATAAACAACAACGACCAAACACTCTACTCAAAAAATTCGGGGACTACTGAATAAAAAATTCTTCAAAATTAAATATTACATAAACGAAGGAAATGGACAAAAAGAGTATGCGACACTGTAACGTTGGGCTCCAACGGAAAATGATTTTTCTATTAGTTTATTCTTCAACTCCAAAAATCATCACATTTTTTGTATCGACTTTGTCTCTGGATCTTAAAAACCTTACTAATGGAGAGCTTCGTCATTGCGAATACAACCCAAAGGAATTTCAATCTTTGATTTTCCTTGTTTAACAATAAAATAAAATAATATATTTACCACCAAGTCAGCACCGAGATAATTCCAGCCTCGTCCTTTGGATTGGCAATATTTTTTGTTTTCGGTGTTTCCATGATGTCGGGGGCGACCATAAAACTTTCACTTTGACTTACAAATAACTAATTATTTAAACGACTATATTTTTATTATCAAAAATAGATTATCCAAAAAAAATATAAAACTTTGTGAGGTTGTTGAAAAATATAATAGTCTTTGTGTACACTAGGATCGTTAGCTCACTCGGAGCTCGAGTCACGCTTGTTATTCAGTCGAGTTTTTGCCGCAAACTGATAAACTTTCGTCTTACAACGTTCTCCTATCATCCGCTCTGCTGCTCCCTTCCTTCTCAACAATATTCCATCATCTGTCGGAGAAAAAAAAAAAAAGCATATTAGGCTCTTATCTTGACGAATTAATGGGGTTGAGCTTGGTCAACAGTTCCGTTGTCTTAAGTATTTCGTTCCTTCTATTTTGTTTCACTGTCTAGCCATGTATCCAAAAACCTTCCTCCTCCCACAACGCAATCAAAATTATACGATTTTCGGAGGAAAAGAATTTTCGGGCACGGACGATTGATTACGTAAATGTGATAAAATGTAAAAATGTATTTAAAAAATGGAAAAGTTCTCGATATCTTTATTTTTTTTTAAATCGTTAAAGAACGGTGCAAATAAATTTTTAACCGTCTCAAAACAAGCAGATTCCGTAGCATTCCAAGGATGGAAACTTGAAAGTCTTGGGAACGATATGTGGTTGCTTCTGACCTGACCTTTGACTCGGCGATATTCGAGAATCAATTTCGAAAATTCAATAAATAATAAATGGAAAAATAATTTTTCGTTGAATCTCAACGTTGTAAATTTGGGAATTATAAATGCAAGAGCTACGCGAGGTACTGGACGAAGAAAAATCAATAAGTATTTATACGAAGCGTTGCCAACACAGAAAAATGATTTCTGTATCGATATAAATATGCAGAACTCTCCAACAAAGTGTCTTCGTTCATAAATATCGGAGATAAGAAAGTTTTTCTTTCCTGGATATTTCAGCCGAGAACTACGAATCGACGTCTTGCATATTCTATTTCTAGACTTGTAAATAATAGTAAATACATCGATAAGCTATAAATAGTGTGGAACGGTATTGATGACTTATAGGTCAATGCATAATCGCTTATGCTGGGCAGATCGATCACCCGCGATCACGTTTGTCTCGGGGTCGATAGGATCTTGCAATTATTTTCTAAAGAGAACACTTGATTGGTAAAAAAGCATGACAATCACTGTGGACATTTCGGTGAGTATGACGTGGCATGTGAGTCTTTCGATAACTCGAAAATGAGAGTTTTCGAGAGTTCGTTCATAATTTCCCGAAAGTCTTGCGAATTAGTCGGTGGCGATGTTTTTTTTTTTTCTTTCGGATTTTCCTCGCACGGAAAATGATTGGAAAATTATTTGACGAAAAAGTTTTGAGTTAAATTTCAAAAATCATATTAAATGCGAATTTTTTTATCACGGAGTCGTAATTTTTGTCTAATATTCGGGAATATTCTCAGTGGCGAGTTTATCGAGCTTTATTGATGTCACTTTGGAGATGAGTTCGAGTTTTAAAACGCGATGAATAAATATGGACGAAGCGGAATTTTTTTCGACATTCGCAGTGTAAAACGTACGAGAAAACTTAATAAATTAACGTAATCTTGCAGCTGAAGGAATTTATTACTTTAATAAAACAATTAATCTGTATTTCTCTCGATGAACTTTGTTCTTCGAAGGAGGGGATTGGTAATCAGCTGCGAAGATGAAGTATCCTGAATGAATCACGTCGCAGTTTGCAGCGCTCGAACCTTATAAAACTCTTTTTGTCTCTTCGATACTTTTGATGATTTTGAACGTTTGAGAACGTCGAGATTCAACGAAAAATTTATTTTCCATTAATTATTTATTCCATTTTCGAAATTAATCTCACCACAAAAAATTGCGAGCGACTCGTAATATTCACAACATGAAAAGAAAACTTTGGAATGGAGTCTCGAGGAAAAACTTGACGTCCGATACGTGAGTGTTTCGGGTAAAGCCAGAGAAGCCTCATTATCCCTTTGTGGCATAAGAGCCAGGACGTGTATGGACCTCGTCTACTGCGTTGGCTCTCGTAATGTCCCTTCCCCCAAAAACAAGCCCCCTAGGGTCTGTTGACTAAGAGTGGAAAGGTCAGAAACCAGTTTGACCGCTCCACTGACACTTCGAGATAAAAAAAAAACTTTTCTCTTCATTTTCTCAATTTTCTTCCTACTCGAATAATCCGGTAGAGTTGAGGCATATATTTGACCTTGAGACGGGGTAACCCTCCTTTCGTTGCCCCGTTTTTTAAACGTTTTACCGCATTTTCGACCAATTTTTCGACTCCGAGCAAAATTTCTCCAAGCTCACGTTATTCTGTATTAAAAAACGAAAAGAATGAGCCCAAGTTGAACGCTTTTCGTTGAATTTTACCGGAGCTATGAATTTTTCAAAATTGGGATCATTTATGACACCAGGTTATCGAAGTAGGTGAATAAAAATAAGCCTGTCATTCGAGGGTCAATTATGGAATGACTTCACAATAAATACCGAATCTATTTTCACGCTAGAAATTTCTTAAATTTCCTTAGAGGAATAACGGTCAAATCGTAAAAAAGTTATTACATACATTACGAAGCAATAAAATAAAATAATTTTATCCCCATATCACGACACGAATGTGTCTCGTAAAATAAAAAAAAAAAACAAAAGAAAACAAATTAATCTCCAAAAAAAAGGCGTTCATTATTTTCTATTAGTAAATATTCGTAAACGGGCGTTGGTTCCCAAAGACCCGTTAAAACTCGAACGATTAAAACTTTTTCGAGTTGACAAACGTGCGCGATACATAAATACCGACAAGTCTCGTATGCTCGGAGATGAGAGATGCCGATTGTACAATTTTACTCGGCATGACTCGGCGTTTTCGACGCTATCTATCGTAATTAATGATGACGATATAAACATCATCATAACTTTATCATTTTGCTTCTTCTTTGAGCATTTTCGAGAGCGAATGTCTCACTGAGGATTATTGATATTTATGCTCTGTCATTGCCGTGTCGTGGAGATCGAATTATACAGCATCTTGGCAATGATAAAGACAAACGACCGACTCATTTACATGACAGTGATCTTGCCGTTGTTTTTTTTCTCGTTGTCGTCGATTTTAATCGACGCCGAGTTTTTCTATTGCATTGCGCATTTTTCTGTCGCGAAGCACGCCGCGATAGAGACGTTCCAATTCTTCGTAATGAACAGAGGGCCTGGAGGTTACGTTTACAGAATCGCCAGAGCATGCGTCATTGCCGGACGCTTCACTTAAAAATCTTGAACTTCTTTAACGACCGCAGACGAACACGACAATTGACTCATTACAAATGTTCTATTTTGTCGTCGATGTCGAATCGATGATTTATCGAGAATTAAGGGCGATACCGTTTGGACACCCTTTGTATGAGGATTGAGAAGAACTCGCGAAAAGTTTTCACCGTGAAAACTTCCGGGCGGTGCACCTTGACTCTATTAATGTCAACAGATGAGACGAGGGAATAACGAACACGCGACAATGACGCAACCGGCGAATCCACTATTTCCCTCTGGCATTAGTCGATTTACGCTGTTTTCTATTTTGCTATGGGCGAACGCGCTTCACGAGCGCGCGAAAACGGTAATGGAATTATAAATTGAGCACAATTTCATGCAGACCGACTGGCGACAGTATCAACAGTCGAGCAATATTACGCGAATCTGTCTGCTATTAAAAATAACCTGACAGTTTTCATATTTACTCGTACGTTGCGTCGTACAGTCCCGGCAAAAATGTCGAATCGAACTGCTTTTTCTAAATACAGTGAAATAATGAATAACCTTTCTCGAGACGAAATCGCTCGAGAAAAAGTTTTCTGCACCGAATTTCGGGGCTCGAAATATTCTAAATTGGTCGTCACGATTCTGCAGATTTTTTTTCCAAACGTCCAAGAAAAACACAAAGTCTTCTGTTCGCCGTACACGACTCGTCGCGTATCGGCGTCCTTCAAATTTCGTAACTAAAAATTCGGAAGGAGACCGGACAAGCCGGCGAACAAAAGTTTCTCCTGTAAAGTTTTTTTCGCTTACGAAACAGGAAGGTCACTCGATTTCTGCTCGTAACACACACTTTGTTTTCAACTCACGTTCCCGATGATCCCGCGTTCCAAGTGTTTTCCATTCTCGAAGGTCGAAAACAAGTTCGTTGATCGATTTGGCGGTTTTATTTATTTTTTGACATAGATGTAAACGAGCTCAACGCGTGCTAAGAGGAAAAAACATCATCGGCATCGTTACGATGCAAATTTCAACATTATGTTTGACATTATGAGTGTTCGAGATTTTCAAACTTTGTTGAAAAACATCGTTGAGAGTGTGAAAAACGAATTTTGTAACATGTTCGAACACTCGAAACTGTAACGTCTTTTTTGGTTGCATCGAGAAATTTGTAGCTCCGGGGATTCCAACGTGAGCAGAGCTTGTGTATGCGCGTCTTAATGAAAACCATTAAAAAGAGCGGGGGAGTGCAAAGGGTCGCGGATCAATTGGTGGTAAACGGTTAACAGAAAAGTTTCCAGTACGATACGAAATTCAACGGAATAGCTCGCGTGTTTTCAACACACGCGACTGGCTCTGTCGCCCGCGCCGCCTGGTGGCAGTCGCGAGAACTATCCACAGTGCGGCATGACGCCAGAATGAACCGTGCGGCTAAAAATTTGGAGCACAAAGGTTTAAAAAAGCTATTGATGTATTAATGATTTATAGATCACGCGACGTCGAACAGACTTGCGGATTTCGTACGGATTCACCGGCTTGAGGGCTGTGAGTTCCATTCCCTACTTCGATGTAGAGAATGGAGGGAAATGACAGTTTAGTTTCTCGCATCTGCGATAGATGGCGAGCGCGTCATGGAAAAAAATCGTATCGGCTTCGTCTCTACTCCGTGCGAAATGGATGTACCGTATGTTTGAATTGTGATACACGAGATAAGATCAATAAATATATTCACGATCTTCCGACCGGCCTGTGAGATTATTATCAATGTCGCTGGCGTAGTTGTTCGCGAACGAAATCAGAATACATTGAAGGTGACCTCTCCGACGCGTTTTATATCGATGTGATTCGTAACTCATTCCAAACGCAATCTGGCAACGCTTCGAAGGAAAACTGCCTCGAGCACGTGGACCGAAAATCGATAATTTCGAGTCACCAATGTTTCAATTCTTTCAGTGTACGCGATACGACGCAAACAACGCAATGGAAACTGCGAGCGTAGAAAAATCACAACGTCCATTCAGTTTCCAAAACTTTCCGCAAAAATAATGGTTTTGTTATCGCGATTGCGTTGCCGGCACTTGGTTAGGAAAATTCAAATATGCTATCGCGAAAAATGCGATACCAGACTACGTGATACATTTTTTGTTACATTGTTTTTAAACTGTCCCAGCTTTTCTCCTTCCGATTTCTTTAATTCATTTTCGTTTTGAGACGAACAAATGAACGAAAAAAATAACGATAAGCTCCAACGAAAAATCCGTTCTTCTATTAATTTTTGTTCAATTTTGAAATTTATTAAATTTTTCGTATCGATTTTGATTTCGGATCGCAAGAGTGAATCGTTTTATCATTCAGACCAAATATTGCAGAATAATACCGAACTCTGCTCAAGAGAAAACGGAATTTCGTTGCATTTCACGATGCAAACTTCAGCATTATTTGTCATTTGGTTTTTGCTCATTACACATGATGTGTATAAGTTTTTTTAAATTATTAGGTGTCATGCAGGATATTGCAGTAACATGAGAAATGAATAGCCGATTTGCAATTACTCACTCGTATCGCGTACTTCGTAATTTTGAGCGATTGCTAACCAACACCGTACCTCGTCCTTGTACAGCCTTATCAATTGTTTTATCAGTAGTTTGAACTTTTTTTTTTCGCATGAGCGATCTTCGTATCTATGTACTTGATTTCGCTCCCGCGAATCATGGCGAGAAGTCTCGTAAATCATGAAATAATTACTTTCAATTGAAGTATTTAAAGCTTTTCGAGTTTTAGAGCAAAAAAAAAAATCGAACAATGAACCATTTTTTCTTGCGGTCTTTTTGAGCTGGTCGATGATTATCTCACAGTTTGTCTGGAAATTCTTGAGGAAAACTTCAGCCGGAGTCGAACGAACAGAGAGCAATCATATCGTCTGCTTATCTGTTGACTAAATATTTTCTTACATTTCGTTGAAAATTTCATTATTCCATACACCAATATCCTTAACGTCCTGATTTATAACTTTTCGGGGCAGAACAGCGGTTCAAAACTATCGAAATACTGAGAGGGATAAAGTTCCGGAATGTCGAAAAAATAATAATTTTTTCCGAAAAATTCATTTTCTCGGAATTTCCCTGCAAGTCTTGGGCTTTGATAAAGAAATAAGAAAACGTCGTTACGACTCCACGCGACAAAAAGTTTCATTTTCAATTTTCGTGATTTCAAATTTTCATTATTCATCGTGATCGAATAACTTGACGGTTGAATTTTTGCTCGGTTCGTTGTTTGATAATCGATGAAATTTTCGACGAGCTTGAGATTTCTGCGATTTTATTATAATAATTATGGAAGCGAGTGGAAAAGCGCGGGAAAGCAGTTTGAGTTGAAAGACCGAAGAATGTTTACATGCAAATTGGTTTCCATGTTGGAAGCAAGACCGAACTAGACGAGAGAAACAATAACCTTCACGAGACAGTTTTAGCTGCTGCGTTCCAAAAGCCTCCGATATGATGCAGCACTTTTTATCATGTTTGTCGTTAACTACATACGATTAAATGTCCTTGAAGTATTTCCCATACTTAAAGAGTCATTACGTGTTCGATGGATTTGAGTAAGAAAGATCTCGTGCTCGAGGAGAAAGAAAAGGCGAGAGACAGAGTTTTAAACGGGGAAAGGAATAGAGGAATATAATGACACAATCATACCTTTTGGCTTCGGGTGTAATAACTTGCGTAACAATGTGCCCGTGGCCAATAAGCCAGAAGTTGTTGAGATTAGTGCACAAGTAATGCTCCTCCTTTCTATAATAATCCCTTTAGTTCCCATTAAAAACAATCGCAATGCGACAACCGGCACTTCGATAAATTCACATAAATTCGTTGTTTTCTTCACTTTCGAAACTAAAACTATGGCAGCCAGTAGCTTGTATCTGAGTATGAAACTAGTGGATCAGAGATCACGTAGAAATTGGTAAAAATCTAACGAAACTTGTCAACGTTAAGTCCACGTTGAGTAACGTCGTTCAAGAATACACGCCTCACTAGCACGCCGAGCGGGTCATCCAGTGCGAGGTGTAACCGTGTCCGGAACACGACTGGCCCGAAGCTCAGCACAAACTTTCGTTTCCCCGTGGCTCGGCGGCTACGTGCGGCGATTTTGCGAACTAGCGGAATCAGCTGCTCGGACCTCGGGACTTCGGGGCATGCGCAAACAACTTCGTGGCAAGAAAATCCAAATGTTTTTTTTACTCGCCCTCGACTACGATTCGGCCCACGTGACTTTGTTGTCAAAACGTACGGAAAGTAAATAAACGGGCAATAAATTTTGTAATCAAAATGGGTTCTCCGCCGAAAATCTCGCTCCGTAGACTCCGTGGAGAACGTAGCAGGAAAAAACGGAGGAAAAAAAACACAATTCTCTGATATTCGCACATTCAACAAATTTATTTTCTTCGCTCTAAATCAGTTCGAAAATTCGGTTATTCTTTGACAATTGGTCGATGCTGATCGATCAACCGCAACAATGTATCAAAAAATCTTACGCATTAATTGCTCAACAAATTCGTTGCCTCTCACACGGTATTTATTTCTTAATCATACATCATTCCTCGTCGATTTTCTTAAAAAAAAAAAAAATTACGATTTTTCTGTCCACATAGTTTTCTGTTTTCCAATGAAAAACTCGCAGTTCTCGTATTGTCTCAACTTGGTATAAAAGAGAAAAATAAAGACAAAAAATATAGTTTGTTATATATGTACACTTGTTATTTTGATGATTCGTTTAGAGCTGTGCCTTAAATTAATAAAAATCATAAGTATATCGTTCCAAGAGCTTTTTTTTGTGTATTATGCAATTTTTTTCATTCTTTTTTTCTTTATATAATCTTTTACGTCTTCGGTTCAAAATGCATTCGCATTAAATTTTTTTCTCGTTCGAGTTTCAGTTTGTTGTTGGTTCAAGGGCAACTGGACATTTGGTCGCAAAACATAATTGTTATATACTATAATATCGTAATAACGAGTCTTCTGTGTATCGCAGTTTGACGCGGATATAACAAGACGAAGGTGTAAAGAGAATTCCGATTATCTTTTTACCTGAGGTTGAGAAAGGGCCGGAGTCGGGACGGGGGAGGCAGGAAGGGTCAGCAAAAGGACTAACGCACTCACGGGAGCGCAACTCTCACCAAATGCAACGGTCGAAAATAGAAAAAAGGTGAATAAATTGTAAAGGAATGGGGAAATGAAGAATACTGATGTATTTGTCGACTTTTCCAGCGCGTTCGTTTTAAATAATCTATAAACTCAAAGCGTCCAACGACAACACACACGGGTCCTTCCCAAATCATTGGCGTCGACATTTAAACAAAGGACGACAATGTTAGAATAATAAAAAGAGGAAAAAGTCCGTTTGTAAGAGTAGTTTTGTACAGAGCTATACAATTGGGGAGAAAAAATTCGAGGCGGTCGTCGATTCACGCTGTTCAATCATATCCCCTCCGCTCGGACGCATTCAGTTCTTATGACCATTGGTTACAACCAATTGGAACGTTTTCAAGGCTTTTAGCTTCTTTTTACTGATTTTTATTTCACTTACCTATGCGGGCGCTTGCTCTGCATGCGCCCGCCAATCTTTGCCCGGAAAATTACGAATCATCATGTTGATCTTGTCGTGAGCGTACTCCAGGTTTTTCGCTAAACCCGCTGTACAACCTGCCTTCTGAATCGTCTCGAAACGATACGTTCTGAAATTCTTCTCTTGGTCTATGTACGTCACTGCAGCCATCAATGGACACATTATGATTTTCGTGTGGTCCAGGAAATTTATCTGTTTTTTTTTCATACAATCGGGAAAAATATCGATTAGACAATCTATCGGGACTATTGGGTGTGTTCGGTCCAGACCGAATATTGCGAAATGATTTCGAATTCTGCTCAATGAGATCGAAATTTCGAAAATTCAAAATGAAGAGAATAGAACTTACCTGCACCGATCCGTTGGTGAGTTGCATAACGACAGCGGTTTGGGTTCGGAACCACTGATGCATATAAGGTATTCTGGACATGGAGTCGCTCAATTTAACGGCAACGGATCCACCAGCTTTCATGAGATGTTCGTTCATGTATTGGAGGAAGAAGTTCATGAGTTTCATTTTTTTCTCAAGGCTGTCGGGATAGTCTTTGACGGTGTAGTACATTTCTATGCCGTCGCGATTGATGTAATGGATGTTGAATTTGTTGGCAAGCATTATGAGACGCGTGCCATCATTGTACATGACCCCGACGCCGTCGTCGCAAAGTTGATACCCGAAACCGTATTTGTCCGAGTAATCGACCCATTTGCTGACCCACAAGATCGGTTGGGACGAGGGATCGGTCATTTCCACTGCGGAGGATGGAAAAGGAAAAAAAAACTGTGAAAAGTCGAGTCGAGACTTTTCCTGGCAATGCTGACCATTTTTCTCTGCCTCGTTCAAATTTTCCGATTTTTTTTTTTCTTTCTTTTCGTTCAGGCGAGAATTGTGTTTCGTTATTTTGATTTTACCTGCTGAAGAAGCGGCAACTCGTGCGGGTTTGGTCGCCAATACCGCGGACAACTGTTCCCTCAGCGTGACCAGCATGACCTTGACGTCTCTGGTCGATCTGGACGGGTCACCAGCCACCTCTTTCCCTTTGCGACTCGGGCTCGTTGGTATCCTAAACGCAAAGTCGGTCTCACTCCCGATCTGCATCTCCGACAGTGGCTTCCGTTGATTATTGTGCATTTCCAACGTATCCAATCGCGGCGCCATCGTCAAACACGAAATCGGCAGACTTTGCGGCAGGTAACCTTTTTTTGTTTTTACGCAGACAAACGTACAACGATTTTTCTCATAAAATAATAACGTAACAAATAAAACAAGTGACAAAATAACATGACAAATTAAATGACAAACGTGAGTCAGTGATTATATTCGAGAACTTTAGTTATTTCATTCAATTGCTCAATTATTTCTTATTTATTAATTAATACTCAAAGTATTAAATAATAAATTAAATTTAAATAATTGAATAATTTAATGAAATAATAAAATCTTTCGAATATATGATTCATTGATATTTTCATATATATTTATTATATATAATAAATTATATATATATATATAAAATTGTAAATAAATGTATTTATATAATTATATTTATATATTTATATATCACATATATTTTTATAAATAAATAAATATATATATATATATATTTCCATCAATAATATTAATAATATGTCAATTTAACTATAAAATTTAATAATGATGAATAATTTTTAAAATTAGGGTTTTGTTTGGAAATTTGAAAAAAAGGCAACATGTGCATGAAAATAATTGCTTACCACTTGTGAAGAATGGATCCTTCAACAATTTCATAACGCTCGGTCTTTTGGCTGGAATCCCCTGCAGCATGTTCGATATCATCGTCATTGCTTGTTTGCCAATATGCAGCGGGGTTTTGTAATTAACTTGTTTTATTCTCGCGTACGTTTCTTTGAGGCTTGAAGTTTCAAAGGGTGGCTTGCCGACGAGTAACGTGTACATTATGCAACCGATACTCCATACGTCGACCTCGTAGGAATGACCTACTTTAGTCAAAATCTCTGGAGCTATGTAATTCGGTGTACCGCACAACGTTCTGGAAATAAATAACAAATTTCATTCCAATGTTCTCTTCGACGTGGCGGACTCGCCGACGTATTTTTGGAAGCCGATTTTCCGTTTTTTTTTCAACGAAAAAAATGTTAATATAATTTTTCGAACTTTTTGGAGAATTTTTTGGTCAAAAAAGGAAAAAAAAAAAAAATTGATAAATATTTTTAGAAGGAATCAAATCAGTCGTTACTTTTTTCTTTCACCATCGTGCTCTAGCTTTGTTGCGAGCCCGAAATCTCCAATCTTGACTTGTAGCTCATCATTTAAAAAGAGATTCCCGAGCTTCAGGTCTCTGTGGATTATTCTATTCTGGTGCAAGTAATTGACTCCGTCACATATTTGCTTCATGAAGTATCTTGTCTCACACTCCGTCAGGGCTTTTCGTCTTTTGTGGAGTTCCATCATCGACTGCGATAAGAAAATACAATTTTTCATTATAAAACCTCGTTAAGTTTTTGTGGGGACAAATATTTGGAGCGTGATTTGGTGGAATGATTTTCTAACTTTTTTTTTTTTCATAAATTTGAAATATTTCGAAAAATGCAGTCTCAATCGAAAATTCTTTAATTTCATAACCAAAATTTGATAAAAATGAAAAAAAAAAAAAAAAAAAGAAAATAACAGTGAATATTAACCCTTCAAGTGGATACCAGGTCGTTTGGACCCGAACCGTTTTCTGTCACCGATTGTGTCCAATTTAATGGAAGATAAGTCTTACCATTTTATTTTTGTTTTCGGCACAAAAAAGAATTATGGGTGCACACATATGGATAATTTACTACCTCGGGTCAGATTGACCCAATGTGCATTTATAGGATGTACGCACTCAAAGGGTTAAGCAAGTTTTATGGCGTTAAATAAAAACTTCAAGGAAGTGCGTATTTGCTTGATGGCGGAAAAGAATATAATATAAAAAGATTTTCCGCCATGATCGTGACGGATAGAAAAAGTTTTTTCCCTCTTACCCTTTTACGACAAAGTTCAAGAATAATGTAGACGTTGTAAGAGTCGTCGAAGAATCCATGAAAGCCGACGACGTGTTTGTGATTGAGGCTCTGGTGTATCATTATTTCTTGGGTCATTTTTTCTCTTTGATTGCTTTTCGTTATGATGGACTTTGGCACGATTTTTCCGGCGTAAACGAACTGGGATTTGGATTCTCTGATTTCGTAGCATTTTGCAAAACCACCCTGTTGGAATGCGAGAGTGGAAAGTTTAGACGAAATCAACAGGTGGGTGAACAAGTAAAATGGGAGTTAGGAAGACACGCGTATACGTATAAACCCGTATTCCAACTGTACGGCTTCACGTTCAAGGTCGAATTATACAAGAGCTGTACGAGGAATAAAAGTTTGGGAGATTAGCGAACGTCAAAAACGAAGCCTCGTACGCGAGTTGGTAAAGCGAAGCGACAAAAACTGGCACGAGCTCGAATGAAAATGTTGGGAGTCGATGTCGAGGATGAAAAATGAAGGACGCGACGTAATGGACGTATGAACGCGCGTGGTTAACTCGGCAAGGAAGGACATGGCCAAGGACATTCTTACCTTGCCGAAAAAGCGGCCCTTAATGTAGCTCTTGCCATTCTTTGTGTCGTGTATTACTTCCGGAATAACGGACTCCTTTTCGTCTTTCGACATTATCGTTCAATATTTTTCTATATCCACTTAAATAATCCGCGTGCTTGAACCGAAATCACCTCACGAATAATAACCCAAAAAACTGATATTTCACACGATGAAAAAATAAAAAAAAAACATAAAATAATACAAAGTTTCACGCGCTACTCGCTCTCTCACTTCACCGCCGACTTTCCTCCTCGAAACTGCTGTTTTGATGCAACGGACTCTGCGGCTTTGAATTTCAAACTGTCAACCAATTGGAGTTCACAATAAGCTTTTGTCACGTGACCGGAAGTCTGCTCTAAACAAAGATGTCACCTCCGTCCACGTGCTTCTGTTTCGACTGTTAATTCCCAGTTATGGTATCCCGTACAGTTAGCAACAAAATAATCCTCCGTCTCGATCGATTCATTCGAGAAATTGGTGGTTATTTATATTTTTCCAACGATTGACAACTCGGCACATCCATAGTTCATCATTTTCCAAAGTGTAGTGCGTCGCGCCGGTAATACCGGAAGTGTTAAGTAAATGAGTTCAAACGATGGCGGGAGACTCCATCGAACTTTCGACTTGAGGATTCATAGTTTTATTGAAAGAATGATTTTCTAATTGATGCAATACACTTTTAACAATAGGAATTCTAAGAAAATATCATATGACATTGAAATTCTATTGATAATTTTGGTGTTGAAAATAAAAAAAGGATCTTTTTGTCTCATGCTCATATGTTTTTAGGAACGTCTTTACAATATTTGCCCCTGTCGCCATTTTTCATTAGCGGGACGGTCGATGCTCTTCTTTCCGGTGGCCGGCGTCCATTTTCCCCCCCGTTAGCATCATCGTTCTTGGCGCGTTTCTTCGTTTCATCGTAATTTCCCAAGTCAAAAGTGAGTAAAAAATTGATTACGGTGATTTGAATTGATGATTGCAATAGTTGGGACTAGTGTTGTCAATTCGACGTGTTATTGACGAGACATCGACTGCATTAAGACGTGAAGTAACGCGGGACTTTTTCGCGTGTGTTCGGCGGCGGCGGCGTAGTTTTTTTTTTTTTTCTACCGCGTCTGCGTTCCATCAATAATGCAAAACTTGGCATTCCATCCTGGCGCGCGCGATTGTGCATAGCGTCTTTTTCGTTTTTCACTCAATTCCATTCTCGTTCGTTGCAGAGCGAACGCATTTTTTACGATGGACGGACCGCCCCCAGGCAGAGGTGGATTCCGAGGTCGCGGTGGACCCGGTGGTCCGATGAGAGGACGCGGCGGGTTTGGTGACCGAGGAAGGTGAGTTATCAACTAATTATTACTTTTTCTCTCTCCCCTCACAGTTCCTACACGAGAATCATAACAAAAATTCAAAATAAATAATGTTCGCGTCAAAATTCTCATTTTCGACCATCGTCTCATTTTTTACTCCACGACACATCTCTACAAGTTCTCAGTCCATAGCATCTCCGAAAATTCAATTCCCTTATCGAATTTTTCTCTCCTCAACAATCAATTGGTTTCCAAATCAAATGCAACTTCAAAAAACTTATTTTCCCGTTCAATTAAAAATTCAACGTTTATTCACAAGGGGAGGTCCGCCGAGAGGAGGAATGATGCGCGGACGCGGAGGTCCGGGCATGGGCATGCGAGGAGGTCCCCCTGGAATGAGAGGCCGAGGAGGTCCTCCCGGCAGAGGCGGACGTGGCGGACACTTTCCTCCAGGGTAAGCCCGAGATTTCCACAATACTTCGATGGCAAAATTCAAATAAGACTGAAGTTTGCAACGTTGATCTCCAATGAAAACTGCGATTTTCTATTAATTTTTTATTCAATTTTAAACATTACATTTTTCGTATTGATTTTGTGTTTGGATCTCACAAAATTATTGTTTTGTTGTCTTGACTAAATATTTAATGAGAACCGAGAGATCTGGTTAAAAAAATAGAATTTTGTTGAATTCCAACGATGCAAACTTCAGAATGGTAAAATTCAATGTTTAAACGAGGATTTTGGATAACTTTGCATTTGCCGAGTGGGGAAAATGTTTCAAATGGCAAAGTGTCATTTACATTCTCCTGAACACCTCTCAAGAAAAATCTCAGCGTGGGAAGTAATTGTCAAGATTCATGAGCAGTTTTTGAAGATTTTAACATTTACATTTCTCGCAGTCCACCCGAGCCAGGATTAGGTGGGCCCGGTGGTCCACCGCCCCCCGGAATGGGTGGTCCCATGCGAGGCGGCAGTAGAGGCGCTCCGGGCGGAGGTTTCCGTGGCAGAGGCAGAGGCGATTTTGGCAGAGGAGACAGTCGCGGAGGTGGCGGTGGTTTTCGTGGACGTGGCGGTGGGATGGACCGAGGCAGAGGAGTCGGGTAAAAACTTTTGACACGATTTCATGTTGTTCCTATTTTTTAGCCACAGGGAGCGAGCAATTTTGCTTTGTAATTCGTTTGAAGGCAAAATTGTGTAGATTTTTAATTGCGGCGATGAAAAATGTTTCACGCTTAATGAGTTTTTGGTCTTTGGATCTGTAGAGCATTCCCAAGGGGTAGTGGGCCTCCGAGAGGCGGCGGACCACCGAGAGGAGCGATGGGCAGAGGTGCCGGTGGTTTTGTAGACCGTGGAGGACGTGGAGCTGGTGCCGGAAGGGGAGCAGGTCCGATAAAGCGCGGAGGTGGTCCTCCAGGGGCTGGTGGACCCCCGAAGAGGCCGCGTTTCGATCCGCCCCCATCGCAGCCGGCCAACGGCTATGGAGGAGCTCAACCGCCAGCGTAAAGATTTTTTTTTACGCACAAACTCTCGTTCGTAACAAAAATCTCAACCCTCATGATTTAATTTTTTTTCTCCGCGATCCTAGTCAAGGATACGGAGCACCGGGTAACGGATACGGCGGTGGTCCACCCCCGCAACCACCAGTGGGTAGCGGGCCGGGTTACGGCGGGGGAAATGGCGGCTACGGCGGCCCCCCTCAAGGAGGATATCCACAGACTGCGTACCAGGGATACGAAAATTATCAGGCCCCACCGGATTATTCACAAACTGCGGTAAATATTTCGCCCGTATGCTTTTTGAGTCTTTGGAAAATTCACATGAACCTTTCCATTTTCGCCTCGAGCGAACAGAAGTTTCTCCCAAACGATTGGCCGAGCTTTCTAATTGACGTTTCTATCCACTCATTCATCGGCGAATAATTTGTGGCAAAAAAGGGAGAAATGAAAAAAAAAAAAAAAAATTCCAAATTTGACGATTTATTACTTTTCAGGGTTACGCGGCTCCTGTACCACCAGACAACAGATATGGCGGCGCGCCGCCAGTCCCAGCAGCTGGAGGATTCAACGCGGGCGATCCTTATGGTTATGGTAAAGCACCACCGCCAGGTTTGTTTAGAATCAACTTCAATAGTCTCTCCATTTACACTCAACACGCAAAGAGTTTATTTTCGAAGATGAAAAAATCGATTATTTGTTCGTATATCGCCGAGTCTCCTCTTTGATATTCTCCAAACCTCATTCAATCATAAAAATCGATTTTCCGACGAAAAAAACTTGGTTTGAATGGGAAATAGAAAGAATGAGTTGACTTACGCACAATACCTTCGGACTCGCATTTATTTGGCTTTCGATCCAACAGCAAATTACCAGCAAGAGGCAGTTCCGGCACCCGTCGCTGCCAGTGGGGGCGGGGGTGGTTATCCCCCGGCTAACCCTTACGAAGATCAGTCCTGTAATCCCGCTGGAATGATGGGCAGGGGTGGTTATTCGACGCAAGGTTATGGTTAGTCGAAAATTTCCACAATAATCAAAAAAAAGAATTTTTTTTATACATTTTCCCACCGAAAATCACGCTATTCCTCATAATTCTGTGACGTAAGTTTTCGCAGCTCCAAATCCCTCGAAAAACCTCAATTCAGTGACTCTCCCGACAAAATCCATGAAAATCTCGCATAGAAAATTTCTCAGCTATTTCTAATGCTTTTTATTTCCTATTTTCCCAGACTATGCAAGTCAAGACGGTGGATATGGCAAGCAGGATTACGGTAAGTACCAGACGCCTCAGAACGAATTTTATTAAAGGAAAAAAAGCACAGAGAAAAAAGGAGGAACAAATGAAAGAATCGAAAAGAAAGAAAGAAAAAAAAATGAATTAAAAACGGGAAATTTAATTTATGGCAAAACAAATTTGCCCTTAGGACGAGGTCAGAAAGCATTACCGATTAAGCTACCTCAATGAAAAGCTAGTGAGAATTTGAAGGAGTGCGTGCGAGCGATTGAGATTAAGAAAAACCAAAAGAACGGAGTGAAATTGAGACTAAACCATGCCCCGGAATAACTAGGAAGACGTAGGGCGCGGGCTTGTTTTTTTTTGTGTGTGTCTTTTTTTTACTTCACAAACTTTCACGAATTAATTGACCACTCTAGCGGCTCAGAGTGCCGGGAAATTCATCTTAAAGTAAATTCCTCTTGCCTCTCTTCGTTCTAACCGAAAAACACTTGTTTGAAAATTCCTAGAAGCGCAAGTAGTAGCTTGACGAAACAATCGGTGCATGTGTCACATCACGAAAGCGGAGATTTCAAGAGCCGTTGTACGAAGAATGGATAAGCGGTACTTGTGCGTAGAACTTGAAAAAATTGCAAGAAAACTAATCCCGAAACACACGAATACATGAGAAAAGAATAAACTCGATCGATTACTGTTATTTTTACTCATACACAAACCCACACACACACACACACACACCGGCACTAAGCGAAACAAGGAGATAAAGGAGACTTTGAGACAAAGGCGAATTACTCAAGAAACAATGGTTGTTCGTATATGGCAGTGCTGGTTATCAAAACGTCCAGTTTCAACAACATTATTAATCGTTCTAACAAAAGATGGAAAAAAAACAACTTGTACCTTTCAATCGTATTCATGTATATATAAATATTTAAAGTATATATACACTATTCCGAAATTTAGTCAAAGAAAATCAATTGATCGGGGCGTGACGAAGTTTGGGAATGATCGTACGTTGCTTTTCCATGATTGAGAGGAAATAATTGAATCTGGCAACATTTTTGTTGAGTGTCATCGTTTTTTTTGTGTTATGGATTCGCAAACTTGAAGCAACGATTTGAAAAATCGTGTAGTCGTCGCAATTCGTTTTTTTTTTTTCGTCAAAATCGACAGAAACCACGTGGACGATACTCCGGAGATGAAAGCTTCGCAGCATACGACGGAGGCAAGCTCCGAAAAGTGGTTCGAATGTTTATGTTTCACTAATTTTCCAGCCGATCTTTATTTTCATATAAATCGAACGAATTAACGTCTGCAGCATCTCGTAAAGTCCAAACTTCGTCACGCACCGGTCCAAAAACGGTCGATTACGGTATTCCGTGAACGTGTTAAAAATAAATGGAAAGGTTAAAAAAGAAAAAAACACTCAATTTCATCACCAAAAGAGTTCGCAGATGACAGGAGGCTTGGGAACGAAAAAACAGAACCAAAAAGATCCGAGATGTGTCTCGCTATAATCGGTTAATACTAAGTTTAAGTTGGCCTCGGTGTACAGTCACTGAAAGAAAAACATAACAAGAAACTTTTAATTATAGTACAATTTCTTTCTAGAAACGTAATTTCGTAACTGTTATCGTAACCCAATAACAAAACTATTGTTTGCATCCATACTTCGTGTTACGCGTAAGTAATTCGAAACGATCGTAGTCATTGTAATGATCTTAATATTTTGCGCAACGAGAGACTCAAGTATTTACTCATTAATTGTCTTCTTTATCATAAAACACGAAAATGAGACGAAAGCAACAAAAAAACGAAATAAAAAGGATGCACATGGAGAGTAAAATGAATCAAAACCAGCGTGACCGTACGTTTTATAAAATTTAGAAGCCGAAATGTCGTCAATATTTGGATTAGGATACGTGAGCGTTTATTAACGATACAAAAACAAAGAAAATTAAAAATAAAATGAAATTCTTTGTCCCAGAAAATTGCTCTGACTTGGAATGTTCAAAAAAAAAAAAAAAATGAAAAAAAGGAGAACAATGAGTGTTTCTTAGCGGATTTAGAAACACATTTTTTTATAAGTCAAAGACTACACAAGTTTAGGTCGACATACACGTATATATATACGTGAAAATATATGTGTATATATATATTTAAATATGTCTACATATATATCTGTTTGTGACCATACCACATGGTAGAAAAAAAACGTTTGTGCGTTTACAATGCCGATAGCAGTTGTGATTATTTTCTTTTTACCCTTTGGTTGTATGAAAAAATGAAAAGTATGCAATAAAAAAACAACAACAACAAATTGGAAGGAAATAACGTCATGAGAACGAAGGACGCAGCCAATATGAAACGAATGACCAAACATTCACCCGAGTTATTAATTATGACTATTTCTTTTTAACTCGAAAATAATAAGTAAGAATATTTAAAAATATAGGACGATAAAAGTAACAATTACAAAACCCAATGTCGATTGTCATTCTTTTTTTAATAGTTTATATTGTAAGCAATAGCGGAACCGGAGTCAGAGTGGATACTAAGTATGCAAACAAGTGAGATTTAAAAACTTTGATTACATGATAATGATGGGGAGAAAAAAAAGAAAAGATAAATAAGACGAAATAATATGAAATTCGTATTTTATGACATTCATTAATTCCTTAACCTTCTGTACAAGAAAGTGCAATATGAAAAATGAATGAAAACTGAATAAACCAGCAACTGCCCTAGGATACTGGCACAACCAATAATGGCGTGATTAACGAGACGACGTGATTACCCTCTGGCTCTCTGCTCGATAAATCTCTTTTAACAGAAAGAGGCCGAGAGATAAAGAGAACAAAAATCAAATGACAAAAAAAAGAGTGATTTTGAGAAGTAACGATACAAGCAACGTAGCTATCGATACTCGATACTCGATCGACGAAGTTATACAGACTCTTTGCGTTGCATTTACAAACAACAACAAAATACCTTACGAAAAGAAAAAAAAAACAAACAAACAAAGCAAATGAAACGAATAAAGACAAATGCTCGAGTTGAACCTCGACCCAAGCTCAGGTGAGTAAAAAAACAATAAGTTATATAACCGTTTTTTCTTTGTGATCATATTGACGAGAGATCGATGAGAGTTCAATTTCATTCAGGATCAATTTAAATTCCTTGTACAACTCATTTCGAGAGAGGTCAAAATAATCAACTGCTAATGAAAATAAAAAAAACGCTGCGTTTCTCGACGTTAAAAGTGGGACTTGTATTCCCTTTTTAATTTCTCCTCATATGCATAACGCAAGCATCAAGATGCTCTGCAAATACAATGACACAGATAAGTGGCTCTGAAAAATCCACAACAAACAAAAATCGATAAAATTCGTTGAAACGAACCAATCCATTTTATTCAACAAAAGAACAACGTAGGCCTAGGATCGTCACGTAGGATTTTCAAGTTGACCATGCATGATTATCATTTGAAAATCGTAACGGACTACATTCAATAAAAATAAATGGGACTCAACAAAATCTACAAAATAATGAAACACACACCTCTCAATTTTCACCCACTTTATACGTGCGGTTGACGTAGGGTCATGTGTTATTTAAATTACACAACAAACGAGCATTAGGCTGGACGATAAATAAACTTGAAACAATAAAATCTCAAATTCAATGAATAATCCACTAAAAATTCGAAATACAATTTGAATGACTAATTATGTTAGAAAGTGGTTATCAAGTGCGGAATAAGAGCGAACTATTGAATAATCCTTTGCACAAAAATGGAAAAGGATAAGAGAACGTATATTCGAGAGTTCAATTATAAATGTTTTACTTTTATTACTATTTTTCTTTTTAACGTCTCTTCGTTGAGAGTTTTAATGACGTAATATAGTTGGTAATTATTAAGTACTGCCCGTTGATATTCGTCGAAAAAGAGAAAAAAAAACAAACGAGAATTTCGGAGGAAAATTTCTGCTGGTTCTAAATCGTTACATTTTCCACTCTAGGCTGATCATCTCGTATCGATTCTGAACCGTTGAAAGGAAGTCCTACAACTTTACCACATGACTGGCAATCGAAGAATATCGTTTGGGCTCCCGAGAGCTCGGAAGACGATCGCGCGAGACCAAGTCAGCAATATTAATACTGGTTTCTCGTTCAAGAGCTTTCAACGATTTTCGTCATCGTCTTCTCTATCCGAAACGAAACTCCTACAAAGGTAGAGCTCCTCGTCTTTGCCTCATGTAAATTTCATTTTTTCTGCTCCAACGAATAAACCATTTCATTTATCAATGTCGTAGTTTTTTTTTCATTTTTCCGAAACTTGCATAATAAATAAAGTACGGGATGGCAAAAATTCTCGACGGACAAGAAAAAATTATAAAAAAAATATGGCAATATTGAATTCACGTTACCAATCGATCCTCCGATGAAAAAGTCAGTTTCGTTGTTTCACGCGATGCCAAGATCAATAATGCCAAGATTTGGAGGTCAAAAAATGAAAATCGACCCAGAAACTTGAATAAAATTTTATTACTATCAAAATTTCGTGTATTTTGTTTTTCGTGCACAACCACAGTATGAAAAATACTTTTACACATACGTCGTCGAGGCGTTCGACTTAATTGAGCTTTTCATTTGTAATTTCTAAGTTGCTGGCAGTACTGGTAAAGAAAAACAGATATTCAACGTAGAAAAAAAAAGAAGTAAGGTAGATTACGAGTTTTGATCATGTTAGTGACTTGGAAGATCTGTACAAACGATGAGACAATCACAATGGCGTAAACTTATCGGAGGGCAATGAAAACTTCGGGGAATCTGGTCTGGACCAATATTTGTCACAAAGTTATGATTGGAGCTACGCCTTTCTCCGTTATAGTAACAACTCAAGGTCAACCAATGGTGGTAACTTTTAGAAAGAGAAACGGAATGCAAAGTACATGGTGGGCAGTCGCGTTTTCAATGATTTTTCAAGATCCCCGACGTCTCGGGACGTCGCTCGAGAGCAACATTATTTGGACGTAACTATGGCCTTCCCGGAGATTGATCAGTCTGTGAAAAATCGTTTTCGTTTCACTCTCAAGCTCTAGATCACATTTTTATAAAAAAAAATAATAAAAAAATCGAAGAAAAAAAAACAAACTCTGACCTGTCGCGTTCCTGCTGCTGTATATGGAGTCTGTCGCCTCTCCGCAAAGGTAAAACAACGCTCGTATAACAAGACGCCTCGCTTGCCGAAGCCGCCGAAACTGTAGCGCATTTAATAACTTTACGAGTGTTCGACGTTCCCTCTGAAGTCAATAGGATCCAGTAGGAATAGTGCGTGGGCTCGCCGAAATAATAAATCTGCAGAGAGTCGAGAAAAACACATGTGAGACGGAGACAAGTTGAACACCATGAATTAGGTTCGTAGGTCGAGAGATAACGACAAAAATAAACAGGAAATCGCTCAAATTTCCAAAACAAAATTCACGAGTCCCCGTAAAATATATATATATATATATATATATATATATATATATATTCGGGCTCTAATGCAAAAAGTTGGAGTAAAAAAAAAAGAGAGATGAATGAAAAGGACAAAGTAAATTTGCATAAAAATTCGATGGCTTTCGGAAGAAAATCGAAAAATGGAAAGAATTCAACTCGTTACAGGTTAAAAAAATGATAATAAATTAAAAACAAATGAAAATTAACGATACTGAAGTTTGCATCGTTGGAATGCAACGAAATTCTATTGAATACTTAGTTGCGGCAATGAAACGACGTTTTTTCAAGACCCAAAAACAAAATCGATACGAAAAATGTTATGATTTTATAAAGTGAAGAAGAAGAATTCATAGAAAAAGTGTTTTTTGTTGGAGCCCAACGTTGCGAACTCCAGTGTCATAAAAATTACCTGTGCCGAGACCATGTACAGTCCATTAGCGGTAACTTCGATCGACGTTTTATCCTCGACTAGATGAAATTTGTTGAAACCGTATCGCGACTCGTTTCTGGCGCTTTTTACCCATGGACCCACGTAAACTGCGATTAAGCATCGATTTAAAGAGTCTCAATTATAAGCAGCACGACATGGAGGATCAAGATGATGAAGAAAGGGGCAAAAATACTAACTACCTGTATCGGTTACGTGCTGTTCGGGGACAGCACCGACAAAGGTCGCCACGAGAGGTCCTGAAAAATCAGCGATAGCCATTTCTTCTTGGTAATAAAACAATGGGGAATTTTGAAATCCAGTCGTCGTGCAAGTGGAAATTGAAGTTTGCATACCAACGAACGTGCAATAAATATGAACTTGAATTTTTCAAAATCGCGTTAATATTTTGATGAAAAATAAAAAATAAAATAAAAACTCATAATCCAGGAATACTAAAACAAAAATCTATCTATACCCAATCGCCGCCGACTGCGTTTGAGCCTCCTTTTGATCTTTCTTCGTTTTTTACCTCGTCCTTCGTCACGACGGTATCTTCCGGTGCGAGATTCGTTCCACGTACTGTCATCGTCGTTAAGTTGGTCCTTGGGACTGGGCATAGCGATAGTCGGCGGTTGATTACGTTTTTCGAATGCGACAGTAGCAGCTCGCTCGTTTCTCTCTCTTTCGGAATATTCATCATCCACCGAGGATCTGGCATCATCGAGTACGTTATCGTTCTCGAAGACGTTCCCTGTATTTTTGTCGAAATCTTTAGACTCGTAACTCGAGTTCGAAGGCGATAGACTTTCGCTTACTATCATCGAACTCCGACCCTTTTCAAGGCCCTCCAAGCTCGAGTTCTCTTCTCTCGAGGACGAGTGACGATGTTTTGGAGCCTGATTCGACTGTCTCGGCGAATCCGTCGGATAGGCCAGCATTCGATGATGATTCGTCATTCCGTGATACCAAATGCGATTGAAATTTTTATTCAATTTTTCGTACCTCAGCATCAATATCATTAAATTCGAATTCACACAATTCATCTGCAACAATCCAAGCGTTCGAGACAAAATTAATTCTCGTGAAAAATTGAGAAAAACTTTGTTTAGCTTTTTAAAGTTGAAAATTAAAATTAAAATTAAATAAAAAATTAAAGATTGAATTAATTAGTTAAAAATCAAAATTTATAAAAAATTAAAGTCAAAAGATTTATTGGAAATTTTGGGCGAAATTTTCCCACACGGACGGTGTGGAACTATGAGAAAATAAAAAAACAAGTTTTTATCTGAAGATATTGTGTCGATCTGTGTTATCAGATCCAGTGATTAGCCTCTGTGAAAATTAATGTCATTTTTAGCCGTTAAAATACCGCGATTCTCATGGTTATCAAAAGTCAAATAACGAAGTAAATAATACCGATGGGTTTAGCGATCTTTATAATCGCCAGATCGATCAAGATATTCTCGAAATAAACAAGACTACTCAATCTCCGGAAACTTGTAAAAATCCAAGTTTAAAAATGACATTATGGTTGGGAGAATTTATTATTTCGCGATAAATACGGCAACGATGATTAATCCGGTAAATGTCGTCATCGAGTTTACAAACAATGGGATACGCTTTCCGTGTTACACGATATCCTCCGGTCCATGAGTAACGCGTTTCTATGTTCTTCTACCCTACAAACATCGTTCTCCGAACTGGAACACGGTTTTCCTAAGAATTTCACTAGGAGAGTGAAATTGGAGTAAAAACATTGTGATAGGGATGCGATCACTGACACAGAGCAATGCGAACATTGTCACGGCCGATTCAACGGTCTGGTTGGACGTTTTTTTCAATGAAATGTGACAGAAAGCCTCACGATTATCAATAACAACGTATAATCTTTGCTTCGCCATTAAAACTGTCGGTTTTTTCATTTTACCTTGACTTCGAGAGCTCGGACTTCCTTTTTAAGGTGCGAGCATACAATGGCAAAAATAATGGCTAGTATCACTATCACGAGACTCTGTGCCCTTTGAAAAATCTTGGAGCGTTTGTTAGCCGTTGGTAACGAAAGATTCATATTCAAACTGCACTCTATCACATTCGAGCCGATTGAATCTGATTTTTTATCGTTGCCAACATGGATCTTGGTATCGGCAGTTTCCATCTTATCAGGAGTTTCCATCTTTGTGCGGCAAGACATTTTTTTGAATCTGTCTTGCCCGAGTCTCGGACGTCGATTTACCGGCTATCTGGCACCGGCAGCGAGTCTGAAAAATCATAGTAAATATTGTGTGACTCAATAAATACCAATTTATCACTCCCAAGTGCAACTTTATTATTTTTCTCTTCTGATAAAAATCGTTGAAAAATCAAAATAATCCCTGACGGCTCGATAAGAGCGTGTGATTTTTTTACCGTCAATATTTATTTGCACTTGCTTGAAGGAAAAAATAATCGATGAGCTGGATTAATCGTCAAAAATTCAAAAATTAGTCAAAACTTCAAATTACCACGAATCGCTATTCTGGTCTCGATAGGAAACGCAGATTTTTGATGCACAACAATTTCAGTATCAATAACGACGAGAGCGTTGAGAATAAAAATATCATATTAAAAAAAAAGTTGATAAAACTTTGAAAATAAAAAAAAATGAAAAAAAGTGTTGAAAAATATTCAAAAATAGAACCAAATTTTTTTTATATGTTGAAAAATCTTTGAAAATGAAAAAAAATATATAAAATTTGAGTCGCGATGGGAATTTTGCTTCGAATCAATGGCATTAAGTGCGCGCGGATACTTTGTTTGAAAAAAAAAACTCGTCACGACAATGAAACGACTGTCCACCCTCGCCGCGAATCTTAAAAGCACTGACGGTCCTCGGTCTGTGTATGTCCGAGTTACCAAAAGAAATGCACGTCACCCACGAGGAGAAACGGCGCGTGCACTTTCGCATAAAGAAAAAAACACATGAGTACAAAATTCTAACGGAAAGGAAAGTCGCGTAACCGTAAGGAGGCGTTCTCAGAAATTGGTCAAACCCCCCTCCTCATTTTTTGTTATTCGTACGCGGTATTGTCCTCGCCGAAACTCGACGGCGCGCTAGAAACTTTCGCAAACTTTTCGAATGGAAAAAATCAAAGCATTTTCTCGCGGTGAGCAGAAGTTTTTTTTTTTTTTTTAATTTTTACTGACCTCATCGACATCTTTGCAGGTTTTTGTAAAAACGAAGGAAAATCCGTTGGATACGATGAAGTACGAAACGAAATCGAGACTTTTTCGCGTCGGGAGGAAGAATCACCGTTCACAAAACGCTATGGGACGCCTCCACGTTCCATCTTTTGTTTACTACACTATACTATATACGGAACGAGAGAGCGAAAGAGAGAGAAACTCGAATGGACCTCTTTTTTGCCTCCTCCGAGCGGTCCACAACGACCGGTCGCTCCGGCTTATGTCCATCGACTGAGGTCTCCACTGCCAACTCTCCATTATGAAATCCCTAGTGGTATACACGTTTTTTTCATCTTGCTCTCTGTAACCGACCAGAAAAGTTTGTACGAGCTTCCTTATCTTTATCCTCCTCGCTTTGCCAAGCATTTATTTTTTTCTTTTTGCTCACTCTCCTTTTTCTTTCTTTCTATTTCGCACTCCCTTTTCACTCGGCCTCTTATCGCACCTGCCAATGAACACACATTTTTCTACTCCCGAGTGCATCCACTTGTTGATTCTCCCGAATTGATGTACCAGCTGCCAGTGCGTCGAGAACGACTGCACAAAAGAAGCTTCTCTCCTCCTCCTCCTCCTCCTCCTCCTCCTCCTTCTATACTGAAGGTTTACACTTGTGGAGAGTCCTCGATCATGCCTTCTTCTTCTTTTTCCCTCACGCGACCCATCCCGAGATTTTCACTAGTGCCATTATGTTGTTAAACAATTGCAAGGCGATCTCAATTTCTCTTTGTTTTGTACCTACTGCATTCGAGCCTTGATCCCTCCTGCAAAAAAAGACGCGTAGATTCAGTATCGAGAATAGGGAACTCAATAAATTTGAACTGAATATCTATTGTGCGGGTTGTTGTATAATTCCTTGGATTAATTTCTTTTATTCCAAAGCCTTCAATTTTTAATTTAATTTAATTTAATTTTTTATTTTAATTTCATATTATTTTCGTACAATTTTATATTTTCATTTTCAATTCTAATATAGTTCATATTTTAGTTTCCAATTTTAATATAATTTCAAGCCTTTAAAATATTTTGAAATTTAATTCAAAAATTTGACGAATCCTCGAATGAAATTTCTTTGATCGATGTTTTTTTTTTGAGAAATTCATATTTTTTGGTCGAAAGTTGCGTCGAAGTTTTTCCCCCTCCAGTGTCGACGTTTATACCAGAATTTTCTCGACTGATGAACAAAATAGTAATTAGTTTTTTTCTCAATTCTATTTGTTACTTTAAAAAAATGAAATATGTTGTGTGAAAATATGTTGAAAAATGAAATATTGCTCGTTGAGGGAACGAACTTAGTTTTAACGATTTCTACGACGTTCTTACCCCCTGAAAGATTCCACGAGAACCGGGAGGAAGCCTTTCATTATTGGGGCGACCTTCGAGCTCAAATTTATAGATTCTATTGAGGATTTGATGAAGTAGGGCGGCGCGGGTCCCGAAAGACCCAAGGACTGCCTCGGGTGTTGAATGTTTTTACTTTATACGATAGAAGTTGGCGTTAGGAACTCGTTTCCGAAGGAGCAAACATACCTAAATCTTTTCTGAGGTATGGCTTTAAAAAAATCAAATCTTTCTCAAAAATAATGGCTAACGGATAAAAATTTGGTGAAACTCAATGTCCCTAGAACATTCTTTCTAACGTATTCTCGTCGTTTCAATCTGATCACGTGTTTTCATAGAACGCGACGCAATTTTATTATGTGCGGGTGAACGCGAAGGAGGAGGGAGAACAAATAGAGAAAATAAGCGATGCCAAGCAACCGACATATCTCTTCTTTTCTCCTTTTTCTTTCGCTAAGCGCTATGGAAGGCAGGTCGTGAAAGAGCGAGAACAGAGTCGAATTTCATCGCCGCTAGTGCTTTTTCAGCGTAGAAAATTCGCATCTGACCTTCGCCGAGTGTCAACCTTCCGTATTTATAGTCAGCATATTTTAAAAAATAGTTCCTCCCAATTTCTATCACGTGTCAGTATTTCTATTGTGACAAAAATTATTTTTCCCATTAACCTCATCGGTTCATCGCTTTTTTCGACACCACTCAGCTTTATCGTGGGCCACTGAAGATTTGCAATGAAAAAGTCTGAAAAAAACCTCAGCACTCTCGAACACTCCTACTACTCCGAGGGCGCACCACGAGAATTGCAAAAAAATATTAATAATTTTAATCAACTATTAAAAGTAATTAAAAATAGAACAAAAATAAATTATTAAAAATATTTAAAAATATAATTTTTTGCTGCAAAGACATTCTCAAACAAAAGAAAAATGGTTCGGGACTCCAGCGACCCACGATAAACGAATCGGCTCAGTAATCAATTTCATAAAAATCAAAGAATCCTAATGGACTTTGTGATTTAGGGAAATTACTTTGACCATCTATTTATAAATATACGTAATACGTTTTCCTCTTACACATATCGAGGATCAAGGCCTCTTTCCCCATTGAACAAAAGAATATTCGGATCGGTCAGTTGACCGCGAGTTTCGAAAAAGGAATTCGCTAGGCACCTGGTAAATTCTAATACATTCGTAACGAACGTCGCCACAACTACGTACGAAGACACAAACGCGCCTGCGTATTGAGTCTCCGTTTACGTTGAACGGTATGTTTTTTCTTTTTGCTCGATTTGTAAGTGTCGTCCCAATACCATTTCCTAGAAACCTGTGTCTTTAAAAGTTTTTCACCATTTCTCGAATTCCTCTCTTTCTCACGTATACAACAAACGAAAATTTTGCAAACTGCAATATTTTATCCATAAACAAAGTATACATTACAACCTCCGCATTTCCCATGCGAATCAAATTCACGCCTCAGTTTATCGCCACATTCCTCTGAAATATTTCAATGAATTTTTTCTTATTAATTGATTTGAAAACTTTTTTTCAATTTTTATTTAAAAAAAAACTTTTTTTTTTTAATTCCTCTCCGGAGCGATCTCGGGACTTAGAGGTCAAGAAAAGTCACACCACATTTTGTTAGGGAACCAAAAAACTACGTACAGCTTCTACTTTCCCTGAAATCTCGACGATCCAGCGGAAATATTGGCAACAGTATTTTTTTGGACCGCCAGATTGGCAAATCGTTTGAAAAAATCGATTCGATTTAAATAAAATCCATTTGTTTGGCACGAATTATTGCCAATTGATGAGGAACTATTGGCCTATGGTCCCATTGAGTAAAAAGCAATGCTTCGGTTTGATCAGCCGATTGCTCGACATGAGACACAGTTTTATACATCGTATTAGACGCGAACGTTGAGCACGTGGGTGTGATCGGTTGAACTCTCGTCAATCAGTGTATATATTAAGGGGGCATTGCACTCTTTGACTATTTGATCGAGTAGTTTATAGTTTCGTACAGAAAATCCTGAATTTTTTGGGACAAATAGCAAAAAGTGGAAAAATCAAAATGGAGCAGCCATATAATCAATAATCGGGCAAGGAAAAAAACTTTTATAGAGCAAAATACAGAAAAAAAATCAGAGCAATGAAAAAATTAATGTTTGAGGGACTTGAACGTCTTTCGCTATTTTTTAACCTCGTTTCGCTCCTCGTTCCTCGAAATGTCTCAATGGCAAGTTTAATAAGAACGATCTTAGAAGCAGACTCCAAGAATTCTCGTTATCGCGTGCGATTGAGTATTCATTAGAAACGTTCTCACGGCAGTGCCTCCTCGTAAACAGAGTAATTTGTAAATAACAAAGAAACGTTTAATTATCGCTGGTCCAAGCAAAATTTCGTTGAATTAATGAATTCCTTATGTGACTCGTTTATATCGCTACAAACTAACCAACTTGAAACTTACTATGTCGCGCAATGTTTCTTTGTAGTCGAATTTCATTAGCTGATTCCTCGTGAAATCCAAGACTCGTCCAGGTGCGTGGTGAAGGACGGACCAATGCACATACTCCGTAGTATAATGATTCAATTTCCGAAACCTCACGATCTCGCACGACCTGCGGAGAAATGCATTTTTTTTCCTTCATAAGCTTCGCTTCATATTTCTGTTTTACAAACACCGATTCGATGAAATCATTCTCTTAAAAAATCACATTTTATTTTGTACGGAAAAATAATTTGGAACCTAAAAAACTGATGATAAGAAAATTGGGACGTTCGATCAATTTTTATCGATTTTTATAAAAGCCCCGGTTGTCTCTGCTCGATAGAAATAATTAATTCACTAAAATGAGCGTGCTATCGGGTAAGAAAAAAATTTCCAATCATTTTCGTAAAAATTTGCACACAAGATGTTTTTTGTAAGAAAAAAAAATGTCTCACAAGCTCCGGATGTGGGACATATTCCAAACGCACATTTCAGGACATCTGCGCACTATTTTTCTTCGTTCCCTTGGAGTATTTATTGCCAACGAGCTCACGTGACGTGAGCAGCAAACAACGAGAACACGTCCTTTTTTTTTTTTATCTCTTTGAACGGTCGTTCTCAGGGCTCACGAAAGAGGCTCTCCAACGAGGAGAAGGAGATGATGACGATATGTGAGCAGTTGAGCTATACACTTCCTCTTATCGCATATCCGCATGTCATGAAGAGGACAGGCCAACGTTCAAGTTCTTTCACACACATCGCTTCTTCCTGTGAGAGCAGAGTAACATTTTTTGTTTATTGATTCGTAGTATTCACGACGTTTAGCGACAGAAACATTTAATCTCAACGAAATCACCTACTTCCGGTGATTAACCAACATTCGATATCCCATAAGGAATTCTATCGTTGTTAAAGATTCGATATAAATGTAACGAAGGACACGAAAATTGGGATTTGGCGCTTGGCTCTTTTGTCTGAGCTCAAAAAGGATGCAAATACATTTGATTAAAAAGACAATTGGCCACGACATCGCGTGCTGTTTTTACTTGAACTCTCGTTATTCTGTATTCTCTAAAAATGGAAAAACCCTTCTCGAATATCGTTTGGATGGTTTATTGGCATATATAAATGTTCTCTCTCGTTACACACGTTCGGAGAGCATGTAGGCGGGCCAATTATGACGTGCGTAGCGTCTCTGTGATAAACATCCAGTGAGAGTGACAAGGAGTGCGCGAGGGAGAAGAAACCAAAGAGAGAGAGAGAGAGAGAGATTGAAAAGAAGAGACAACGACAGATACACTCGACAGAATCTCATCCCTGGATGTTTAGTCAGCTCGAAACCCTCGTGAGCGTCGGTTGTCCTGGGTTAGTTTAACGATTTTCGAACATCTTAATCGTCGCTCTACAAATATTAGAGATACTCCAACTTTCACTCTTCCTATGTTTGCTTCAATCTAGTTTTTTCAACGACTCTGTCTCTACTGCTCACACCGTCGAGTGTAAAACATAACTCAATTTTCTCAAATTACTCGTAAGATCTCCTTATCACGGGATAATCGTTTCAGATCGAGTCAAGCAACGACAAAAAGCTCCGGAAAGTTGTAGTAGACAAAAATAAAAATAATTCAAGTTCCATCATATTTTGAATCTAAAAAATTCATCGATTGATATTCAAACGTTCATGTTACGTTGACGAAGTGAAAAGCTTTGGAAAGTTGCAGTAGAAAAAGATAAAAATAAATGAGGTTCCATTATATTTTGAATAGAAAAAATGCATCGTTCGAGATTCGAACATTCGGGTCACGTTGACAATCGGATTTTCGTAAAAACTTCGTTTTGGGGATCGAAACTTTATAACTGCACCAATCAAATAAAAAATCAACCTCAATGTGTCACTTTGATCGTACGTAGAAAATGAGTAATATTCCCGAGAGAAAAATGGATCGTTCACAGAGCAAAGACAATTCTTAACTCGGATGTGCGAATAATTCAGAAAATAACGATCGTCAAGATCGTTTCCGCAAACGTAGCAATAATTAGAATTCGTGGAACAAAATTTCTAATATACTGACGATTAAGAGAATCTTGTCGGAATAAAAAGTAAAAATTCCAAATGAATTTGTCAAGTTCGCTGCAAGGATGGCGGTAATCGAGCAAATATCATTAGCGACGGCATGAAATCGTTGGACAAAGGAGATAAGGTTGAAAGCGTAAGTGCCCGAGGCATTGAGTAGACGAGGCAAATGATGAAGAGAAAAAAAAAACTGTACGAAGAGCGGTTAAAGTTGAGTTTTTCAATTGGGAGAGATTATTAGCGGGCAAGTTGAAAGGTCGAATAGAGCGGAAGGCAAAAGTTGGTAAGAGGTGAAACGTTGGACACACACATACAACATATTCTTACGAAATCTTCTTGGATGGAGGCACAAAAACCAGCTCGACAGGTTTTAAAGACTCTCTCTCGCTCTTTCTGGCGCGGCTATTCTTTTTCATTTTGCTCTCGACGTTGTGGAGCGAGTGATCGCGGTCTTTTCCCCTCGGACGTTTTGTTTAATACGTGACCGTTGCGGGAGGGCTCCAACCACCGCGGTGGCGTTTTTAAGGGCCCTCGCGCACGCATTATTGTAAATCTACTAGGGCTACCGTTAAGACGTTCTCCGACAAGAAACAGTAGAATAACATTTGTCTTTCCAAAAGGGTCTCGAACGCCTGGAACCTCCAACTTCCTTCCTCAGGATTGCTGCAGAATCTGAAAACCCACCGACACCGACGCAGTTCGAATGATTAGTGCACGTGAACTCTTGGCAAGGCGAGACACAAGTGAAGAAAAAAGACCAAATGGACGGCGAATGCGAACGTGAAATTTATCAAAAGTGAGCTTTGGAGTGAAATAAAGAAAAAAAGTAAACTGTCGAGCGGCGAGGAAAAATATAATTGACAGAAAAATTGAGTTTAGTAAGTAAAAGTTGATTTGGAGGAATTGAGTGTTTAAAAATTGATGTGAAATTTTTTTTCTTCTTTTTCTCGTTAGTTAAAAATAATTTTCGACGAGTCGCTGATCGAACAGCGATGAAAGTGATGTCGGAAAATTGATATTTCGTATTTGTTTTCATCTTGCCTTGGTTGCATCTCCGTTTTGCCGGTCGGAGAGACTAATGAGCGGTAATCTATGAGAAGATGACTTCGGTGGTGACCGGTGACGATCGGAGATCCCCGAGGATGAAGCCAAAATCAGGAAATGAAAAAATTTCCATTGATGCCACGGCGAGGACTGTCGTCAAAGACGAAACGCGATCGTTTCTCGATTTTTCACGCGAAAATCTGAGCATTTCTCAGTCCGAACTGGAGCAAGGCTTCAACAAACCTTCCAAATGTTTTCGTCCTAGTAGACACAGCGTTCTCAGCCTCGTTGTTATTTTCGTTGCTCTCGCTTGCGCCGCTCTCGAGATTTGGGAATTTCATCGGGTTATTAGCAACTCCAGGGATATCGAAATCATCAAACAAGATGTCGAAATCATCAAAGGGGATGTCGAAGCCCTTAGACATCGCATGTTTGGAGAAGACTTTGTCGACGACCTGAAAGCGTTCGAAGAACAGGTAAATCTCTATTTTTTTTACTGAGGTCGCGTTAACAATCGTGAAAAGTTAATTTTTCATGAATTTTATCTTTTCCCAGTTCGGAATCCGTTTTCCCTTATTATTCTCCTTTTCAATTCATTTTTTGTGCCCATTTTAAATTTTAATAATATTATTTTAATATGAAATTATAATGAGGAAATATAAATATTAGTAAATATTTACAACATAATATTAATATATTGAAAGAAAAATATTTATATTTGAATTATGATTTAATTATGAATCAATGTTAATTAATTTTATCGAGAAAATTAATTAATCAATTATTTATTATTTATGAATTTTAATATTTGATAATTATAGAATGAAAATATTCAATTCCTTTTGATCGACGTCACGTCAAAATATGTACCAGCTCAAAAAAAATTGCAATTAAGAAAAATTGTAACGTCTAATACCGAGAAATATAAACAATTGAGTTCAAAAGGAGAGCTTGATAAAGAGCGGCATTATGAACGTCGTAATTCGGCGTACTGTAATGATAATATCAAATAATGATTGCCTTAATTGCTCATTGCAACCGCGAGTTCGCGATTTATCGTAGGCGTCATTAATACCATTGAAGCTTCTGTTTCTCTTATACGTAGTGCATGTCACCCCTATTTAAACTTTGTCTCATTAACTTGATAGGGTGAACACACCCATGATTGATTCGTTGAACGAAATTCTTACGAATTCAAAGAATTTTTTTCTTAAGATACAAAGAATCTCACTGCTTTGGTAACTCGATCGATTTTAAAGAAATTTTCAATGAATCAAAAATATTTGACGTTCTTTCGGTTAACTCGAAGTCGAAGAGTTTTTTTTTCACGATAAGCAATATTTCTGATTGATAAATATTATCGATGTTGCATGTTTTGTAATTTTTTAAAATCGATGCCAAGGGTTGACTACTTTTGCGGTTTATGGTGGCGAGTGGAGGTTGGAAAAGTGAAATATTAAAAACGTTTTAGTTATATGCGGATGGGAGCCAAGCAGAGGATTCGGGTGAAGCCGACATCGAAGATGCCGATTACGACAGCAACTACGAGGATCACAGTCCGATTTGGAACGATTACGTGGCTGATTCGAGCGAGCCAACGGAGTCTGTGATTACCCCGAGCTCGGCGCATTCTGTGAAGAGCGAAGAGTCGAAAAGCCCATCGAGTTTGAATGCGGAACGTATCGCGATGCTCGCGGTTCTCCACAAGGTCGAAGGGGAACGTGGACAAGAGTTCGAGAAGAGCGTTCACGAGACTCATCAAAAGATCGCGCGGGACCGGTTGCTCGAGCTCGATCGTCAAATCGCTAGTCACAGGAACGAACGCAATGGAGAAACGCAACATTTCCACAGTAATAAGGAAGATCATCCGAAACAAAGACGCGCCGTTGCCGAAAATACCGAACGATCACGTTTCTCAGATCTTACAAATGCCCGGAATCACAGCCGCCATGAAAACGTCCTTCCGATTGGCTCCGCTGAGTCTCGATCTGCAAGGAAAAGAAAAAACCGGATTTTAAACACGTACGTTGAAATTTTACAGTTCCAGGGTCTCTCAGACCCAAGCCTCTGTTCCCAGGGTCAGACCGACCGAAATAGTCATAGAGAGAAGTTCGGGGCAGCTCCAAATATTTATTTCTATTCCCTCGGAAATAACAACATCAATTAGGGAACGTGAAAACTTAGCGAAACCCTTAATTTTTTCGTCCAGTAGTGAAACAGTGCCCTGGGATCGTCATCCCCCGAAAAAGTACTTCGCAGTCACTAGAGACGATGATGCGGAAGGTTTTCCAGTGCCTGGGCCAGCGGCGAGACGAAACTCGGTCCCTTCGAATTACAGAGAAGAACTTGGTCGAGTCTATCAGGTATTTTATACGCAACAGACATCAAGGTGAAGTTTGCATCGGTGGAATGCAACGAAATTCTGTTTTCTCTTGAGCGGTGGTCATTATTATTGCGCAATATTCGGTCTTGACAAAGGAACATTCCTCTCTTGCGACCCAAAATCTAAATAGACACGAAAAATTGCCATAATTTCGAAAATTCAATAAGTAATTAATGGGAAAAGCATTTTTCGTTGAATCTCAACGGTGCAAACTTCTGAATCATCAACAGACACAAATCTGCTCACTTTGGTACAGGAAAACGCAGAAAGAAGAAAAAGACGTTCATTTACGGTTTCAGGGCTCCGACGTAACGAGGCGATCATTGAAGCCACGAGTAATAACGAGACGTCATTTGCGAGCACCGAGACAAGTTTTTGCTGCTCATTACGGGGCTGACAGTGCTCTTTTTGGAATGGAAGACGAACACACAGGGAACGGTAGGGCGAAACACAACGAGGGGATTTTCAAAGCTTGGCGTCCGAGTGATTGGGTCAACGATCTCGGTATGAACAGGCATTTCACTCTGTCACGTGACGGTCGGCTCACCGTTCACGAACCCGGGCTATATCTCGTTTACGCCCAGATTCATTATCTCGATGAACACGACGAAAACGGATTCCACATTCTCGTCAATGGCCACCCAATTCTGCAATGCCTGGTAAGTCCTCATTTGATTAAAAAACAAAAACAAAAATCAGAATGCCCGCGCCCTTACTTGGTTCTCCCGTTTTGTATCGTTTCATCGCATTTTTTATTTATTTTTTAACTGCAACCAAAATTTCTGCAGACTCGAGTGATTCCGCATTAAAAAAGGAAAAGAATGAGCCCAAGTTGAAGCGTTTTCATTAAATTTTACCGGAGATATGAATTTTTCAAAATTGGGTTTATTTATGATCCCAGGTTATCGGAATATATGAAAAAAAAAGGTTAAAATAGTTTAAGTTCGTTGCACCAAACGAGAATATAGCAAAGGAATTCCGAGAGTTAACGACACAGGTTTTTCTTTCCTCGCACAGACTCAAATGTCCCTTACTTTGCAGGTTTACAGTCCGGGCACGGAGCACAAGAGCAGATCCTGTTTCTCGGCTCAGATAACAGTTCTCCAAGCGGCTGACCGTTTGGTCCTGAAGGACGTTGGTCCCGCAAGATACACGCTCTTTCAGTACGACAAGAGTTTCTTCGGTCTTGTCAAACTCGGAGATTCGAGACAGCAACAGCAACCAAAATACACGACACAGACACCCGAAACTCTCCGATAGTCACAGCTGGCAAAACAACAAAATATAATCAACAATGACACACCTCATGACACAATTATTTATATAGAATGCAAAATATTTAGATGCCATCGGAGAGACCGCGATATAAATCGGGACAAGGCCAAGAAAATATTTTTTTTTACCAAAATAAAAAAAAAAAATTGATATTTTATCAAAAAAAATTGAATCCCGAAACTTTTCGAGGAGGAGTGACTTGAAATTTTTATTCGAACGAACCCTTCACGCATGTAAAACGCATCGCTCGGCGACTCGCCACAGTTTGAATCGTCAAAGCGCGCAGGGGCGAATGTAAATAACACTTTTGTATTTTATCGATTAATTAAATCGTATGAAAATTGAATTTTTGATTTATCTGATTATTGTGACTGTAGAGCTTGTTTCAGAGATCACAGGAAATGTCACAACGTGCGATCGGAGCGCAGTAGGCTCTGGCTTTTGCGCTGTTCATCGGAATCAAATCTCCAGGATTCTCCATCAAATCGACCACGTAATTTTCTTGCAGCAAACTCGTCGGCAAAATATTTTTCGAATTGTCTTCGAGTACGCGAACTTTGTTTGGTTCGTTTCTTCCTAATGACACAGTCGACTCTTGCCTTGACGAAAAACTTTTGTCAGAATCGTTCGTTCTTCTATCGGCTTGTTGTAGGCTCGACGTGTTGCCGTTATCGTCACGTTTTTCAATCTACAACCCCATGTTTCTTACTCAAGAGAACGCAACCAAGGTTTTTTGTTATTCAGCGTTTTTCAAGTTAATGGGATCGTCCGATTTTTCTGGACAGGTTCACTTTTTTTCTTACGAACATATCGACGGTAAAATTGAACGAAAAGCGTTCAACTTGGGCTCATTCTTTTCGTTTTTTAATGCAGAATCACGTGAGCCTGGAGGAATTTTGGTTAAAGTCAAAAAATTACTCAAAAATGCGGTAAAACGATAAAAAATGGAAGAACCAAGGAATGGCGCGGGATTTTTGACCTCAGGTTACCAGTTTTCCGAGCGTCAGAGTTTCGAAAAAAAGAATTTGGGAAAATAAATGTTTTTGTTTGTTAATTAAATGAGGGCTTATTAGGCATTGCAGAATTGTTCGGCCATTGACTAAAGAAAGCGTTTCTAAATAAATGTATCGGCAAATTTCGTGACCAATTCGAAGCAGCAATCGACATTGACGTACCTGTGGAATCGCTACTTCGTTCCAAGCCTTGCCATATTCGCCGCGTACGAGTGTGCTCGGTAAACAAATCCTATCAGCCAAGACTTTGAAGAGCAGAGCTCGTTCCAGATACGAACCGACTCTCAATTGACCGAGAGGAATGACGCTCGTCTCGATGTCTTGCCGAATTTCCCGGACGTGAATTTCCAGCTGATGATCGATGCAGGGGCTTTGTGGGTCAGGCCCCGACATTTGGCGAGCGACGAATTTTCCAAGAAGTTTTGCTCGAGATGCGATTTTGCTCGTGTCGACGATTCCATGGGATATTTCCTGTGCCAGTCTGTATCAAAATGCCGCGTTAATGTTGTGGAAAATCAAACTTTCATCGTTTCTAAAAAAATCCCCAAATGTTCGTCCTACTTTTCCGGATCCTCGTTCGCTACTAAAATGCATTTTAATTGCTCGATGTAATCGTAGAGCCACGGATCTTCTTGTAGCTTTCCAAACTTCAGCTCCAACCAGGCACTCCTTGAATTTGCGGACGCGGCTCTCGAATTTCTGCTCGTTGGAGATTGCGTCTGGAGGCTCGATCGAGGGTCTACGAAGTTAACTACGTAGATCGGATCCTTCGGGCACATTTTCAGCTGGAACAGTTCATCCAGGACTGGAAACCTAAATTGAAATGAACAAAATTACAAACTTTCAACTTTTCAACTTTTAACGAGATTCGGGGAGTGAGTGTGTTAACGAGAAAAAAAACGTATTTTCATCGATTTCAATTTTTTTTTTAATTCCATTTTTTATCTCATTTGGATCAGTGAAAATGAAGAATTTTTTATTCAAAAATTCAATCGATTTTCGTGTGGAAATTAAATTATTGTGTTGCAAAGATTTAGAGACTTTTTTTTTTAAGTAGAGAAACGTAATTCGTCTTGATCTTACGGGCAAACGTGTCGACGCATAACATAAAAACCATCGTCAGTAGTTTCATGCAACGAAAGCCGGCCAGTAGCAGCAAACTTGACCGATAGGTTCGCGGAGAATAGAGAATCGATGCACGTATTCCAAGCGGGAATAGCAGCCGCGAAAGTGCGATTTGCCAGCATGCTAAACAGCAACAATAATCAAACAACGGAGATGTACATATATTAACAAAAAATTTTAACACTTGCGAGTGTCTTATCGCGATATTTCTTTGTTTGAGAGAAAATTCACTCTACTAATTCAAGTATCCGGCCTTTACAAATTGCTCAGCGAATCCAGAATCCTCAGAGAGTTGCTGGACCAGCTGTACCGCTGCGTTACGAACGCGCGTCGATTTTGTGGTCGACAGGAGATTGAATAATTTTTCAACGAAATCGCTCGCAAGGCAAATTGCTCGAATTTCGTTTTCTACGCAAAAATTCGACAGAGCTTTGCAAGATGCGATTTTTAACTCGTCGGCAGCTCCATTTTTGATCTGCGTGAGCCAAAAAAAGAAAAAATTGCAATTTTTCATCGCTTATTTAAACGATTACATTATTTATTATTATTATTATCATTATTATTATTATATTATATATTGATTTAATTATTTATAGTATTTTTTATACGATTAACTCGATAATTCGACGAAAAACATTCGGGAACCTCGATCGACGATTTTAATACGTGAATTTTTGTGCGGAAAGCTTTTCTGGTTTTTTGACAAAATTTGAATGAAAAATATTTAGAATTTCAAAGAAAACGATCGAGATATAAAATTTTTCATAATTAACTCACCTCAAACATCGAGCCCAGAGAGTCGATGAGTTCCTCGTCCACGAAAAGCTTCCTATAGTCCGGGTAGCCGCCCATGTACGTTAGAATATCAATGGCCATGATTCCGACCTCCAGAGGAACGCTCCTCGGTGTTTGCTTCAGCAATACTTGCAGATTGTTTGGAACTTTGACCTCCAGAAAGTTTCGACAATACTCTCGATCACTCGTGCATAGTTCTTTCAGTGCAAAAGCTGCGGCCACTCTTACAGGCCAATTTGAAGTCTCATCTTTCAAAATATCTGGAAAAACAGAACGGTAAGTTAAAAAAAACAAAAAATCCATCAGTATCGTGAATAGCAACGAAATTCTGTTTTGACTGGAGCAGAGCCCGTGATTATTTGGAAATAGTTGGTCCGGACCAAAAACGATCCTCTCTTGCGACCCAAAAACTAAATCGACACGAAAAATTAATTCATTTCGAAAATTTAATAAATAATTAATACAAAAAGCGTTTTTCGTTGGAAAAAAAACAAAAAATTCACTCATACCCAAAATCGCTTTTGTAGGATTCTCTTGCATTATTTCTTCAGAGGCTTTGCTATGACGTGCCATCAGTCCTATTCCAGTACAAACGATTCTCATCAATTCCTGATCTCGGGGAGATGCATGCAAGCTTCGGAGCAAATGCTTAACGAGTCCGAGATCGTGCAGGATCTAAATTCGATTTTTTCAGCTCGAATGTTTTTTTTTTTTTTTTTTTTTTTTTTTTTTTTTTTTTTTTTTTTTTTTTTTTTTTTTTTTTTTTTTTTTTTTTTTTTTTTTTTGTTTTTTTTTTATCCGGCTGGTCTGTTCCCAAGATGAACGAGGACATCCAGAACCTCTCGCTTTGTATCAGAATCCGTCGTAGTCTCAAAATATTCGTATAGATTCGAAATTCCTCCATCGGAAATGAGCGTCTCCATTGTAACGGGATTTTCAACGGCTCGGACGAATACTTTGAGGACTTCGGAATGCACGTCATGAAACTCGGCGTTCTGAAGCAATCAGATTTCTCAAGTTTGATTTTTAATTGTAAAGTGTAAATTTTACTGAATCTCGTTGATAATCTCACTTCCAATATTTTGAGCAAAATTCTCAACGTTCCCGACTGCCTGAAAAGCTGCTGGACGCGATCGTCTTTGCTTCGACTGAGTAAAGATTCCAGGACTGCGAGGACAAGGCTCTGAATCTCTGGATAGGGTTGTTCTAGCAGTTCGCAGATTACGGAAAAACTAAAGGCCTGTGAAAATGATGAAACGTGTGAAAAAATACTTTTGGATGGGCCAAGTGTTAAAATTAGGTGATAAATTGCATGAAGGGTGTCCAATGGCCTTCAGACTGCATGAAACTGATGAAATTTGACCTGAGACCCGATAATTTTCTCAGCACCGATGGTATCGTTCAGTAAACTTTCAATAATCTGTAAATTATTTTTCTTCACATCAGGATCGGAGATTTTTAGGTTTTCAAAAAGGAATTCAAGGCTGGCGCAGTGTTCCAAAAGTTTAGCCGTGCCGTAGGGATCTTTGGATATTTCTGCGAGGATTAGCGAGGAATATTCTTGCATGAAGGGGTCGGGGTCTTCCAGGAGAATTTTCGTGAACATTGGCAGATGAATTTCCGATTGGAGCAAATAATTCTTCACGAATGTGATTGCTGCCATTTCTCCTAAGAGTCTTGCAGCGAATCTGAGATTAGACGAAAAAATGGAGTGGGAATTTTCGAATTGTTTTCATTTGGATTTTGGACGATTACGAGTTTTATGTTGAGGGAATAAAAAAGTGACAGATTTTGGCGGTACGTGAGGTTGTATTTATCCAGCAGTCACTCACCTTCGTGTAACTAAATCGTCGTGAGTAACGAGAGGAATGAGACTATCGACGATATCAAGTTCGAAAAGTTTTTGGAGGTTTTCTTTGCCCTTGGCAGCAAATTTGGTCAACGCGGCTGCAGCGGCAATGAGCACTGGACGTTCGCGACTTCCGAGAAGTAGTATCGCAGTGTCCGGGCACTTAACGTCCAAGTGTAGCGATTCGAACCGATTTTTTGATGGTGCATGACGATCGTCCCGTTCTTTACCCGTTGAAAAACAATCCTGGAATTCAATGACTTTCCAAAGTTGTTCGCGGCTGCACCGGAAGCGACGGAACAACGCGATGTGACAGCGCACTTACATCGTCATCGTTCGGTTGAACCATTTCCGCTGCTTTCATGAATTAAACAATTTTTTGTCCCGGGTATCGACAATTAATTTCCACACTTACGATAATTATAATTCAAATAAACTATTGCATTAATTTAATCACTCAATTAAACAATTTCGGGTGAAAAATCTGACAGAATTTATTTTACGACTCTGAGAAGCTTCAAGGTTACCCAGAGGTCACTTGACACCTTCCCGCCGAGAATGGTTGTAAACAAACAGTATGGCGCGCGCCGCGCCGCACGGCGAAAACCATACGAGCGCAAGTGACTGACGTGCTTCCCTTGTTTCCGTGCTATTTTTTCCAAATATCGAAGTGAAACCCTCGTTTTTAGTGAACTCGCAATAAAACGCAAGACTATTGAAAATAGGTTGGAATTGCTTCTTTATTACAAAAAATTAATTGCGCTCCTTGACTCCGCCGCTCGAGTCGATACAAACGATTCGTATAAAATGCTACAGACACTTTGTGACGTATGAATTGTATTTTTCTTTAGACACATATTTATGTATTATTCCACATTTTATGTGTTCAACTTACTTCCTACGATATGTTCTATTTTGCGACAAAGGTTTTGTGGCTTTTGTGGTAATAAATCATCGCAAATGTTATAAAATGAATCTTCGTTCGCGTACGTGAATCTGTGTTTTCGTTTGTGTTGACAATATTAAGTGTTGTCTGTTGTGATGCGTGATTCGGTCTATCGAACTTTGATTATGAATTATAGACTATTGGTTACAAAATCTTAGAACACACGCAAGTACGAGTAAATATTCGTTGATTTTTCTTGCCCTTTTTAAAATCTTGTCAAAATTATTTCATAACTAAGACAATTAACTTTTTTAACCACTGGCAGGACCAAAAATCTATTGGCAGTGTCAGGCCCAATTACGCGAACAATTTGAGTAATTTAGAAACTCATCAGTTGCACTAAATAACAATAGTTTCTGAGGAAACTCGGGTCGGGCCTTGTTGTGAATTCTTCCAGTGCATACCGGGTCTATCTGACCCCAACGAATGTTTTGGCATTTAATGTTCGATTTCCTCAAAAAGTTAATCGATTTCAATGAAAATAAGTGATTGTACATTCACTACAAAAACGTCTCTACGGAAAAAAATAAAATGCTCATCTATCGAAATACAACGATTTCTAGCGTGTCTATAACGCAAACTCCAGAAACATTTTAATCCTCTGTACGTTAAGGCTGCTCAGGTCAAAGTTAACCCGTGGACCCCACACTGGTGCAAATTTGTATTTCGACTTTTCAAAACTTAGCATTTCCTCGATGAATGCATGAAATTACTCTCGAAACCATACTTTTTAATCGATTGATTTCGAACATTGAAAAATTAAATTTTATCGTCGAAAAATAGCCAAATTGAAGAAGGAATTTTGAAAACCTGTTACACTTTACATTTTCGTAGCTGCAACTTTGCACCAGTGTCGTGTCTACAGGTTAACATTCATATATCTATTTTTATATTTAAAATATATAAAATTGGTGAATGTGTTTGTCTAAATATATTACAATGTTTTACCATCATATGAAACATTTATACATGCGTTGCTTTGTGCGATTCTTCACTTTAGATTAAACGGACGGATAATCTTGCTGAAAAGGACTCCCATCACGGGCAGGGGGAATAGAAAATACAAAAAAGAGTCATACTGCGTCATGTCCAAAAGAACACTCTCCAAATTGCAGCTGCAGTCAATATACAAGGCACATCCAACATAACGGACAACATTTAAGTTGCGCATTAGAAAAAAACGGAATTCTTTGATCTCCCAGAGATGTCTAGACGCCGCGATGAGGGTAAGACGATAACTACGATCGCCTTGAACTAAATTTCAGTTAATTAATCGACTAAAAAATTATTTGAACCGCCCAAAATTATCTACAGGTGTTTTTCGTTCTAGAAAAAATCCAAATAATTTCCTATCATCATTTTTTGGATAACTCGTCAAAAATCAACAATATTTTTCACTTCTCGTGCTCATTTTTTTTTTAAGACAGTATTGCACATTCGACTGTCATATATGGACGATAAGGGGGGGATGAGATCGACAGGGACATTAAAAACAGGCAACAAAGCCTCGGAAAAGAGATAAATATAAAAACTATGTTCTACTTTTAAAAAATGGTACTCCTCGGTAAAACAACAATGTTAGAGTTTGCAACGTGGTCATGCGCGACTAAATTCTTCTTTCCATTCACACACACACAGTATTTTTAGGGATATGTCTTTTTTTTTACACTCGAAAACTGAATTTGCGACAAAAATGAAAAAAACTGAAAAATGTTGAATGAAAAATAGAAATTTGGCGCGCACGGTCGATGGAAACTTCGGTATTATACAACAGAAACTTTAGATGATTAGAGAGAATTGTCAAGGAGAATTTTATTCTCATTATTGTAGAATTTTTCAGGAAGAATTTTAATTTCAAAACTTCGAGGTGAAGTTTGGTGACTGATTCGTTGGGTTAAAGGGATGAGGATGAGTTGCGAAAAAGGATAAAGTTTCATACCGCCGTTTGTGGTACTCCCTGAACAACGTGTGTACGATTTTTGCCACTTTTGGTCAAGGTCGTTTGACTGGAGGCTTTGCTAATATGTTTGGTAGGATGGCCATTCGGTGAGCTCGTGACAAAGCCCTCGCTTCTCATATCTTTCAGGGACATGTTCGAATTGGTTCTCAGGGAGGGGGTCGAGCTGAACTTGCGATTCTGTGCCAAGCGTTCTTGGAGTTTCGACTCGTTTTGTCGGGGTACTCGGGCTTTAGCCGATGGTGGTGCGTCCCGATATTCGTACATGTTTTCTTTCGATGCCCGCGTCAAATTCTCGATTCCCTCCGAGTGATCGTCGTCTCGGACCATCAGGATGTCCCCGCTATAGTAGGGATCAGATTGTCTGCAATCGGGCAAAGAAAAATCGTGCGAAAAACCGCACAAAACTATTAATCCTCGCACGATAAAAGTTCCCAAAACCAAAAAAAAATTAAAAAATCACAAATTTCAACGTTATCGCATGCACTTTTGTGCTCCATCAATAAAAAACAATGTATTTCATTCCAAATGTGCCGAGTGATGGTGCTTCGTTTTAGCGTACCTGCGTATCTTCTCGCAGCTTCCGTTTTGCTAAATTTATTCCTCAAAGTTATTCATAGTTGGAAATTTGTTAGTATCTACTTAAGCTCGATCAAGAACGGAAATAAGCAAAAATCCCTTCATTCCCCTTCATTAATTTCTTTTTCCATGAAATTTTAATCACTTAAATCTGATTAAAAAAATTAATTAATTAAACTAATTTGAACAATTAATTAATTAATTAAAGTAATTTAAACAATTAATTGATTAAATAGTTGATTGTCATTGATTAATTTTATTTTTGCATTTTTTAAATTATTTCAAAAAATTATTAATCGATTGAATTACTTTCAATATTAATTAAAATTAATTGGACGATTAATGAATAATGAATAATTGATACAATAAATATAAATTAATATCTGAATTGATAAATTGATTAATTTCAATTTCAGGGAATAAAAATTAATGAAGAGCAGAATAGATTTTCGTTGCTGCCCATTTTCGTTAGTGATTTTCTTGTTTGTTTTAATTGTCTGGTATTTACATTTGATTATCATAAAATAATATATACATTTTTGATGTGTTTGCGATAGGAAAAGCAGAACCAGTAATCCCGTGCACTACCGATACCGCAACTGGAGAGGCATATAGCACGCAGAGATCTTTTCACGTATCGAGTATTGGTCACTTGGACTTGGTTCTGTTTACCTTTTTCTTACCTCTTGGCATTACGCCACAGCATACAACAAACGACCGAAAGAACAATGAGAAGAAGGCAAGCCGTCGACATTGACCAGAAGGCTATTTGTAGCGGTTGTTTCGGCTCCCACCAATACTACGTTAAAACGAAAAAGGTAAACGTCAAATACGAGACCTTTTAGATTAGACGTTTTTCAATAATTATATCCGCCGAACATTTTACGCGATTTTTTTCTATAAAATAAACAACGTGATCAAAACAACAAACACACACATTCGGGGTTTATTCTAGATATCATTTTTCGATATTTTAAGCCATTTTAATTGAATTTTATTTTCTATTATTATTTTTTCTTTATTGCCCATTGATTAATAATAATTAATAATCATTAATGGGGTATAAAAATTGGTCGCTTTCTTGGTTGGCTGGCTTTCTCTTTGAACAAGCAAAAATTGAAATTGGTTCGACGCGGAATTTCTAATCGACTAAAAATCGACGAAGCCATCTTTTTTATGAATAACGGGCGATATCGTTGATTACTCACCTCCGTAACGGGAGGATAAGTCGGAACAAGTCGCCCGATAACCGTAGGGAGATATTCCGACCAAAAAGCGCTCTCAGTCTGGCGATAGTTGTAAAAGATTGAGCTGTTGTAGGTCGTATTGATGTTGAGATACTTCAAGTAACCGGGTTTGGCGACCTCGAAGTGTAAGCCCAGTATTTGGGAAGGTGTTGGATTCCTAGGAAATTATAAAAACACGAAAAATAATAAAAATGCATACACATTTTTCAGGCATTAAGGAAAGGAAAAGTTCCGTACCCGTAGGTCGCGAAATTGGCGTACATCTTCATGAAAAGATGACTCATGTTGCGATCATTGTCCGTCCACATGTCTCTCCTGAGTCCCCACTTTTCCGGGAAAAACTCTAAAGAACAATTTTCCCATTTATTTGTCAACGCCCAAATGAAAAGAGGAATTAGTTGGTTTTGAAATTAATGAAAGTCTATTACGAGTATCCATGAAAGGAGCGCCTGTGAGAAGGAGATGCTCGGTGTCGTGGGGAACTCTTCGCCAATGTGGTAAATTCAGAGCTTCTATAGTTGTGTTCATAACGTAAAGAAAAACTGGAACTTTTTTCTCGACCAAGAGCTTGGCGATTTTGTCCGATGGAGCAACATAATGGAAGTCCGTAAGCAACTGAAACGCCAATTTCCAAAATTATCATCGACCACGTTCTCCGTACGCCTGACGGCTACACACAACAATGTTGCCATGTTCAAAGCATAGGAAAATTCAAAATCATTAGAATTTTATGAAATTTGGTGAGCGTGCTCTTTAGTATTAAATATATAATTTTTGAAAGATTTTTCTTCTACATAGTTTTCGAGTAATTCAACACTAGAGTTTGCAAACTCAAATTATTCGACAACTATGCAGTCGAAAAATAGAAAAAAAATTGTATCACCGTATTTGATGCTAAAGAATATTATCACCAAATTTTATTAAATTCTTATCATATTGTCGTACGTAGCCAACCTCCTTGACGATTTCTAGTGCGTGAGGATAAATGATTCGGCAAATACTCACGTTTATATATTGATCACGTATGAGTGTGACGTTTTTTGGATCTGGCCAGAACGTGTACATGTATTTAATCGCTTCGTAGACGCCCCAAGGATTGAGTGTATAATTGTAGCGCAGTACCATTTCCCAGATTTTCTGCTCGAATGCTTCGTTATCGAGGCGCCAATTTTTCTTCTTCAGAGTTGCATTGTTGTCTGGTCAATCAAGAGATGAATAATGTCAATTTAGTATCATTTCCAAGAGTTTCAGAGAATTTTAGTAAATGAAACTGGAGGAATTTGGAATTCGACGAAAAATATATTTTATTTATTTTAAGAACGACCCCAGGCAACTCAGAATCCCGCGCTCTTTCTCTCTTCTCCAGTTTCCAACGATGCGAAACGTCAACATCGTTCTAATCAACAAAAATTTAGTGAAAATTCTTACGGATTATCCACGCCGCCTCCTGCGTCGTGACCCCGGCCATGTAAACAAGATTTTTGCTAAAGTTTCCAGCTCGTATGCTGTCCTCGGCTGTGCCAGTGAAAAAGTGCCAATCCTCGGCTCTCCAATCATCGTAGAAACCGTGAGGTACCGTGAGGTTAACATCGAGCACAGGAGCCCAAGGAAACATTCCGACGTGTGGTTTCAACTCGGAATTCCCCAGGTCAAAAAAGCTCCGAGAGTCTCTCAGGCACTGCATCATTTTGAAGCTGCTCTCAATACTGCATCCTACCGATTCGGCGTAGACTCGTGAAGTGTTCTGCGCGCGGTATTTGTCGACTATCATTGCCCAATCGGCCAAGGCTGAGCCGGATTGAGCTATGACTTTCGAGACGAGATGTCTCGTTCTGGAATTCGAATTTGCACAATTCCTCGCGTTAGAATAACGAGCCACGAGTTGTTTGTTGGAGGGAATGAATTTCTAGAAGAAAAATAATACCTCGGAGCGACCATGAGCAGTCCAGCACTCGCTGCGCCAGCCCCAGGCCCAAACAGTGTCAGGGAATCGCGCATTCCATTGAAATTTTGAATATTGTCCGCAACCCATTGTAGGGCCATGGCTTGATCATGTATCCCATAGTTTCCTGGACTGTTTTCGTCTCCGGTGCTCAAAAATCCTGTGGACAATTGACATTCGTTAAGACCAGTCATTATTTCATTTTAATTCGATGAGGATATTAAACTTCCGGAATTTACTGTACCCAGTGCTCCGAGACGATAATTCATGGATACGACAACAACGTTGTAAAATGCGGCCAGAATGTGTGCTGGGAATTGATTGCTAGCTCCGTGGATAAATTCACCACCGTGAATGTAAATCATAACCGGATAACGTTTGCCCACACCCGACTGAGCCTGCGACGTCGATCAAGATCGTTTTTTTTTTCCAGGGAAATCAGTAAAAATCATGAAAATTATAAGGACACTGAAGTTTGCAACGTTGGGAACCAACGAAAAATAAGTTTTTTCTTCAAACTTATTGTGAAATTTTAAAAATCATTACAATTTTCGTACCCATTTAGTTTTTGGATCCCGAAAAAATCGTTTTATTGTCCTGACCAAATATTTCATGAGGATCTTGAGCTTCGCTCGAGAAAAAAAAAACAGGATTTCGTTGCATTCCAACGATGCAAACTTCGACATCGTAAATAATAAATTAATTCATAAACTCACGTTCGGCGTGAATATGTTGAGATAAAGACAGTCCTCGTCGACGTCACGAATGCCTTTGGTCGCTCCGGTATAAGCGCTGGGCTGTGGACACGCTGGTCCCCAATCTACAGCTTGCAAAAGCTGCCAAGGCCTACAATTAATTCGTCTCATTCCATGTACGATTCTTCACATTTTTGCTTGCAGATTCGAGGCTAACGAGACTGGACTTACTTGTGCCTTTGCGGTGGCTTGAATCGACCGTCTCGAGTCGGTGGCATCGCGTAAGGAATCCCAAGAAAAACATTGACACTCGCTGTTATCCTCTCTACGGGTAAGTTCCATGGTCTGTGCCTCGCTTCCGGATGATCGTACAAATAAACTTTGAATCCTTGGACCTGCCCGTAATCAGTTGTCACGAAAATATCCTTGTCCAAATTCTTCGAGTCCGGTCTCTCTTTGCCCTGAAGATCTTCTCGCCATCCTCCCAATATTCCTGGCAATTCCGGATGCCTCGGCGATTCCTGAATCAACGGGACTTCGTAAAAACTTTAAAATTGAAAAAAACGTGAAGAAAAATTGTTGCTCCGAATTTAACCCGATTCGTTTATCGCGCGTCGCTGGAGACCCGAGCCATTTTTCTTTCTTCGGGGAGTGACTGTGTTTATGGCAAAAAATTACATGTTTATTGAATTTTTTTTGCGATTTTGGTGGCGGCCCTCGAAGAAGGAGATTTCAAGAGTGTTTGGGAATTTTATCAGATTTTTTGACTGCAAATTACGTTTTGCAACATACTTTGGATCTTCAGCGACCCAAGACAAACCTGAGCGGTGTCAAAAAAAGTGATAAACTGATCGGGTCAAAAAAGCTTCATCGTTCGTAAAATTTCCATTACAATGTCTTGTTGTAGGAATTTAACTCTCATTATTACTTTCTGTACGAAGATGAAAAAAAAAAACAAAGGCTGAAAGACGTAGTAGTTATTTTGGAGACTCAGCGAGGCTTCCAATACTCATCACATTGTTTCTTAACGAAAAAAAATACGTAATTTCATCAATTTCAATTTCGTTTAATTCCATTTTTCTTCTCATCCGAATCAGTGAAAATAAAGAATTTTTTATTCAAAAATTCAATCGATTTTGAGACGTGTCGATGCAAAACATAAAAATCATCGTCAGTAGTTTCATGCAACGAAAGCCGGACAGTAGTCTCGGGCTCAACCTAACACGCGAAAAACAACGTAAAAAGACTGCAGTGTCTCATATTGTTAATTTTCACGTTTCAGTCGTTCCGGCTCATCAGGATAGAACCCGAGGACAGTTGCAAGATTGCTTTCAACTCGTTTCTACGCCCCGCTAAATATTGAGCACGTCGGTACAAACAACGAAGGAATCTTTTTTACCGATCGATAAAGTTTCAGCATCTTGGAAAGGTGGAGTGAAACTGGAGCACGCGAGCGGTAACTGTACGAGGTATAAATAAAGATTATCAGGATGTGAGGAACAAGGGTAAGTTTATAAACAAGCCTGATATCATACCCCAACGTTGAAGCGATCCTCCGGTGCTCTCGTAGGTCCCCTGTAAATAGGGTCCAGGTAGCTTGGCTGATAACCGTATCTTCGGTCCTTGTAGACGTAAGTTTGATGTCCTGGAGTGCCGGGAGGTATATAAACACCACCACGATTATAAGCTCGTTCTCCGTAAGGATTATTGTTATGAGAATGAATGAGCACAACAACGTCGAACAACAACACAAATAGGATAGTGACGCGCCCTTCAACAAAGGCGTGTACACCGAGCGTCACCATCTTGCCGCGTGCGGACGATTCACTCACGATTCCTCGTACGTTACTCAGTCCGTTGCGATGTAACAGTCACACTGGCATAACTATAGAGTCTCCTACAGTCTACATACGCGAGCGAACGCTTCGCTGTTCCGTTGGATCCCCACTCGACGTCTAGACCAAGAGACCTGCACTCGAGTCTCCCAAAACCGTCTACACTATAGTAAGAAACTCGTGTGTGTCTCCCCCTGGCTATCCTCGCCACACCTTGCTCAACCACAACAAGACGCGGGAGCTCTAGCTTTTTCCTGCAATATGCTTGTCCCGAGCTGACAGGTAAACCACTGAGCTGCTCTCCTTCTGACCTACGTCGCCCGATTGACCACACTCCTCACGATCTCCGCTACAAAAAAGGGAAAGTTTCTGTTTTACCTTTTCAATTACGTGACGTACCCAATATTTCCCTCTCTCCTTCACTCCCCCCCTTTCCAGTATCCAAACGATTATAGCGATACCACACGCGGTACAAAAACAAATCGTAATATCGTAGCGTGAATGAACTTCGCTTCGCACACACGTGAACCAACTTCACGCTGCCATTAAACAGACTATACACTCTTTGAGGCTTACGGTACTCGCGTTACGTTCATTCGTATTTACCATCGCGACTCACTACGTTAAATTCTCTCACAAATGAAATATACAGCTTAGCAAACTATGATTATGACATTCCGGTATGCAGCATTCCTGTGTTATCGTTACGGATCTCGCGCAATCCCCAGTTTCTGTCCTACGTCGATATTACAAGCGAAATTTTTTTTTTTTCCATTCTGACAAACTTTTCTTTGCGCTTTCTAACAATTTTACGAAAATCGTTCCGAACCGATGGACCCAAAAATTCCTTTGGAATGTTACGAATGGTTACGGTTTTTGACGTAAGAAAAAATCGGGTCATTTAAAAAAAAAATAATGATTTGATATTTTTTAATTTTCAATTTTGAAATGAGAAAAAAAATTGTATCATTTTATGTTCGATTAAAAAATTACTCTAACCAATCGCATTGACACGCGATGAATCACGTAATTGATGCGCACCGTTCCACGTTTTCTTCAGATCGCCCGAGCTCGATTCGAACTTATTCCAAAAGTTTGAAAGTCAAAGTTGTATTTTTAGGTTCAGAAAAAAATTAATTATTCGAATTTTGGGTTTTATCACAGTTTTTTTTTTTTTAATTAAATGATTTCACTCGTCCAGGTCGTATCGCTTTTGGAGAGGTCAGTTAGTTCACCGGAGAAGACAGACTGAAGACTGTCAGAGCGTCGTGCACATGCGGTCATAGCAAACCCAAGAGGGCAGTGGCCAATTTTGTTTTTAATGAATCGTCATGTGAGGGACGAGGCTCACTGAGGTCTCATTGGTCGCCTACGCGTCACCGATTGCCACTGCGCTCCGGATGAACCGACTGCACTGTTTACGAGCCCACGAAGCTCTTCGCTCAACGAATTAAGCAGAGAGGAGAGAAAAATTAAAAAAAAAAAGATAAATAAAGATACCGTTGATGTTTCGTACGAGAAACTCGTTGGAGATGAAAACTGTGGGCTAATATTTATTCCATACGTGCTGTGCGAGAGGCAGAAGCACAAAATGATCATTGATGCAATGAATCAGAGCGTAGACTCGATCTAAAAATCGGCAACGGGGAGGGGAGTCTTAGGAAGAACGTTTGAGCGGCATGGAATCCTTATCAGCCCTCGCACTAGTCCATGCTCTATCGGGTCGATAAGATAAATACGAGGAAACGGTTCCATCTGCAACCGACTCAATCGATAACGATTTATCAGTCTCGTTTCTCTCCCTGTACGGCCTTGTATTTCGTTTCTAAAAAAAAAAAAAAAAAATGATAGCGCGACGACATCGACGACGATAAAAAGGAATAAAAAAAATACCGGTTAACCAAAAACCACAAAATCAAGTCGCACGTATCGCATAAACGTATCCGAGCTAACTCGATCTTGGGAAAATTTTTAGTCTCTGGATACCAAAGCTAATGGCGATCTTTAGAATACTCAATTCTTATGGAACGGACTTCGAGCCCATCGAGGGTCATTAGGAGCAATGCTATCAGCAAATTTCTCGGCTATTTTTATCCATTCCAACTTTTAGTCACCAATTTTCTCGCCATCATCCAGAGCTTCTAGCACACGCAACAAGTTCCGATCGCTCGGGGCGACCAACTTTTTTTTCAATAAAATTTTTGGTGAACGTGAATTCATTGCAGAAAAAAAATCCCATCTCGTTATTTACTGAGTAGGAAATAATTGACTAGGACATTCCACATTGTTTTCTAGCTGCCATATTGATTAAATTTTCAAAAATTAATAATATCAAATTATTTACTATATAATTAATTATTCATGAAAATTATTATGAAAAATATTAATTATTAACAAATAATTATTAATTATTAACTTTTCCATTTATTAATTAATTATTAATAAATAATTATATAGAATTATATAATTTGATAAATGATTATAGTGATGATTCAATAATAAAGCATATAAAATTATTAAATAAATTCAATAAAATTCGAACATTGATTTTCAGTGAAAATATTTGAATGGGACTGTAAAAAAAGACGATCAAATGGTGAATTTCACTAACTCGATATTATAGATCGTAAAATTAAATGTTACGACGATCGATTATAATTTTTGTAATGTTTACAGGAAAGCAAAGAGGCCACATAATGTGTAATGGTGTGGAAGAAAGAATGGCCAGCAACTCTGGTTTCGAGCGGAGTTCTCCTCGTGGAGGCAAAGCGAGTGGTCGAGGGTGGGGGCGTGCGGACGGGGGTGCCCAAGCGCACTCTTCATCCTCGGTCTCTCATTCTCGGTCCGGGGCCACTTGTTTCGACTCGTACAATTCCGTTGTCACTCGAGAGCGCGTTGCCGCAGCGGCAACATCGAAGCTTCCCTTCGATATTTCAAAGTTTTTCTTTGGAGCATCATTCGCCGCTTCGGGAGTGAAGAAAAAACAAAGTGCCGCGTGATTAAAATAAAAAATATAATAAACGGTAACGTAATAGATTTCATTACCGAGCGTATTTTCAATTCGTTCAATTACGTCGGCGGCCAAGTTGTTAACCGAGAAAGGAGAATTAATATTAAACGACGATTATCGCTAAATTCTCTTTTACTTATTAAACAGTCTCGGTCTCTCGTGTTCTCTCAGGCCCGGCTCATGCTCTTTAATTAAACTTCGTTTAGCCTCGTTTACGGACTCTTCGTGTTGTTGAAAAACATCGTGGAATATTTGTGTTATAGAGAACGAAGAAAAAAAACGAACGACTCCGTGCGGGCGAAGAAATAAATGAAGAATTCTGCGGGTAGTGAATGATCGAGAACGCGAGTGAAGCTTCGCAACGACCAGGACCATTCGACGTTATTGAGATTTCAACGAAAATGGTTTAAAGTTGACGGTGCCCACGGATAATTAGGACAATTGCGATTTTTTCTTCAATCGCCTTTCGCTTTTTTATCGAAATTTTGATAAAATGGCCACGGAAATTGGAGCCCGTGACGTCGATGCTCACATCGTCACACTTTTGGCGAAATTGTCCGAACTGAGGGACAACAACGTCGAACCGGTGACCGAACGTCGACCACCGATGTCCATCGAAGCCCGCAGCCTCGAACTCTGGAGAGCCGTTGCTGTCGAGTGCTTCGCTACTTTCCTCTTCGGCTTCGTTGTTCTCGGGGCAGCCGCTTCCTCCAATGTCTACGGCAGTGGCTTATCCGTTTTGGCTACAGCCATCGCTTCGGGCTTCGCGATCGCAGCGATTTACTTGATCTTCGGACAAGTCAGTGGTGAGTTTCAACTATTTTCTCACTTTTTTTATCGTCCTCACCAACAATCACACGGTTATCCCACGAATATAATTTCCATGACCTTGGGATAATGCAAACAATGGAATTCTCAAGATTGCCAAAATGTATAAATGTCTTGCCAAATTTTGAAGCCACTAAATAACTTTTTTGCATTCCCGAAAAATTCAATTTTTTTCCAATTTATCGATAGATTACGGTTTTCTGGGTTTTTATTAATTTTTTCGAATCCAACATTTCCGTGGCTCTTTGATTTTTGGAGCTTCGATGTCATTTTCGTTGAGAGATTCTTGGCCGCGTTTGGAGCGCACGAGAAAGAGAGTTTCGTTGATTTTCCGATTTTACAAGCATTGCGGTTGTGCGGTAAACCCTCATGGTTGCTCTCTCGATTGGCTTGTTAAATGATTATACCTCGTTTGCTTAGCTGCCCTACGAGACCCGTATGTACGCCAACTCTTTGATGTTCGACGTCACGAGTCTAGAACGGCCCTTGTATTGGCAGTGCGAATGTCCCGATGACCCAAGTACACGAGCACTAAACTTAGGACAGCAAAAAAAAAAAAAGAACGAAACAAAAGTTTCATTCCATGAGGCCGGAGATCGTTGCACCTATTTCCCATTTGATACTGGACAAAAGCCTGTCCTGATACGCATGAATTATTCTATTTATAATCCTCCATTACAGGCCTCTGTGTCATTTGGACATTGATGTTTGTCCCAAGCTCATTTTATCGTACGTGAGCTCATACGAAAGCTAAAAAACTTGTATTCCTCACGGAGACGAAAAATTCGGGTTGTCGATGTTTTTTTGTATTTTTTTAAATCAACAAACGTTCGAGCTCACTTTGATTCGGTGGAATCGACGTCGAAGACGACGAAGCGTGGAATTCCTGGCCATTTCGATTCAGCATCGGCCATAAATTTGTGTTTTTTTTTCTTTGCACTGTTCGTTCCAATTTATTGATGGAGATTTATTTTTTTACAGGAGGTCACGTTAATCCTGCGGTCTCGGTATCGTTCGCTCTATCGAGAAGGATCTCGCCGCTTCGAGCGGCTCTATACATCGCGGCACAATGCGGCGGTGGCATAGCAGGGGCTGCAATGCTCTATGGGTGAGTAAGATATGAGAAAATACATAGTTTACGATGAATATACAACCGACAACCGAGTGTACCGATGGAATACGTTGTACTCTCGTAACTCTGCCCTTTAAGAGCTAAACAAACCGCAGGCTTTGCATCTCTTATTGCTAGTTACTTATTCTTTTTCCCCCGTAAGGGAACAACCCACCGGAAAACGGAAAAAAGATTTAAAAAAATTCAAAACTGTAGTCGCTGGTGAATTTTTTCCGTATTTTTGGCTTGTTCCGAGTCGGAGATTATTTGAGAATTGTTGTTGAACGAGATTTTGACGAAAAAACTGACATTCGAACGAGCACGCCGATTAATAATCGGCGGAGAAAGTTTTTTTTCGTTTCGACGTCACAAAAAAAAACATTATCGTTTTAAATTTAATAAAAATATTCCAGTTAATTCAGCAAAATATTTGGCGAACTGGTTGCGGCTTGAGAAACGTATTTACAGAGGATAAAGTTTGACTTCCGGTTGTACCGAGGCTGACTTTTCGGCATGGAGATAGGAGGAGAGTGTTGGAGCAGCTGCGAAACGTGCGAAATTCAAGAACATTAAATTTCTCAAGTTTGGACAGAGTTTTTTTCCACGATCCATGCGCACGAACGAAAAAAAAAACGTACGCTGTGCAAAGACACCGCGACCACGATCTGACAAAGGAGACTCGACTTTTCCAGTCGGAAGAATAATTCCCCCGAGTTGAATCAAAAACCGGTTGATCGGGCGCCCATGAGGATTATTCGCGCTCGTTCCTTTTAATTTCGTACAAACAGCTGGTATGGAATTGCATAATGAAAAAAGTAACGAGAGCATGAAAAATTCAAGAGTTTCCAGACCAAAGCCTAAAATCTCTGGAAGTCAAATTTTAAACGCATAAAAAAGCAGCGGAGGAGCTTGGAGAGAACGTTAAAGATAAAGAAATCGTTAAAGTCTCGCACTCACGGATCCTATTGATTACAAGGATGCTTTTTCCAGGGCAGCGAGAGAGAGAGAGCGAGAAAGCAAGAGAAGGGTCGGTCCCGTGCACGTGCCAAGACGAGCCTCGGGGCCGCAGAGTTTTTTTATTTGTTCCTGACAAGATGATCGGTCCCCGAAAGAGGAGAGTACAAAGCGAAACAAAAGGAAGAAATTTGGGGGGGGGGGGGGGGGGAAAGAAGGCAGAGGGGCGCCTTTTGGGCCCGTGAACGAACAAAAGAAAAGAAAAGGCACGTATTTAAGCAGAGACCCGAGAATTCTCGAGCAAGCGAGAAGGAGAGAGCGAAGGAGATAAAAGGAGGATGAAAAAGAGCGAGGGGGAAGGAGGCGGAGGCAGAAAGAGGCACGCGTAATTGGCAGGCGAAGGAGAGGAAGAGATCTCGTCGTAGCGCACCTGCCTTCTCCCTGGTAGTCGACAAGACCACGCTGAGGAGCTCGACGCCGACGCTCAGCAGCTGCCGCAGATGTTTCGTGGACCAAAAACCATCGATGCACATTAATACTCATGTGTGTGCGTGCGTGGCTCCAAGCAATGGAACAAGACTGAATGCTGCATCGCTCGTAAGGAGATAATCGAGAAGGGGATACCTTTGCTTCGTATAACCGAACGACTCTCCTCCACCTCCTCCTCCTCCTCCTCCTCCTCCTCGAGGTAGCAAGCGTTTCACGAACCCGTCAACATTTCTTTGCCGGACTTTTTGAAGCTTCTCCATATCTACGTTTACACACAGACCCTTCGCATTATATATTCACGAGACATTGCCATAGGTGTTTGGTGTGTATTTAAAAGTCGAGCGAGATGAGAGGCAGGAGGAAAGAGAGATCGGAGCAGATGTTGTTTCGTAGCCTTACGAAAAACTGTTGCCTCCGACGGTATCTCCGAAATACCAGCACCTTCCTCCGCTCCTTCTTTCTCCTTTCCTTAACGTCTTCCTCGCAGTTTTCTTCTTGAAATACCTGCGCACTCCCTATTCTCCAATTTGAACCTTCTTAGTTTTGGATTCCTCGTTACAAATTTCTGATTTTATTGCATTTTTTCTGCACTCTTCCTCGGTTTTTCTCTTTTTCCTTTTTTTTTTGGCTCTCCGCACTCCGGCCTTTGTATTTTCTTCGCTACATCTCCCCATTTATTCGTCCTCGTCATTCCTCCCCGCCATCGAAATAATGGAGCAGCCCACGACTGCAGACTTGGAGAATTTTTCACGACACCAAGCTCTGCGGTTATTTCTCTCGACCGAATCAACAACAAAAAGGGCCTGGAAAAAAAAAAACGACTGAATAAACGCTCGACACTCTCCGTCCTACGATCTTCCCATATTGCGAGGACATACCTCATCCCCGATCATAACGGGCGCCATACGACATCGAGAAAGATTGAACAAGTGTGCGATATGTACCGAAATAATAATCGAACAATACTCTAGTTAACCGAGCTGACCGCAGTGAGGATGTGACGATAGCAAAGTGAAAAAGAGGAGAGAAAACTCAAGCCCCACTGACACAAGTCTCCAGGGATCACACCCAGCAGAGCCAGGAAAGAGAGAGACGCCAAAGTCACCCTTCAGGGAGGAGTAAAAAAAAATAAAGCAGGGACGACTTGGCTTGCATCTGTTGTGAAAACGGCCCGCAAAACAGTCCGAGAGACTACGAGGTGTCCCTAAGGGGGGTGCGATGTCCTGTATTGTGTTTTACTCCTTCACATACATTCTGGCCAGACAAAAGTTGGCTTCAGACAAAAAAAATCCAACAAAACCGATAAATCGAAAATCTTAACGAGTAACTATGGCCATTTTCTCTTTTCCAACCTGATGCTCCGGAAAGAGTGTCCTTGCATCTCTAGCGACGAAATTTATCATCGTAGTAGTGATCAAATATTTTTTCTCAACTTTATGAATCCATACTCATTATTGGACCCTCGTGAAATATTTTTTCTGACCGTAATCCTCTTCTTTTTCCGAAATCAGGGAAAACTCAGCTCCGCAGAGAGCCCGTCTCTCCCTTTGGCTTTTGTCCGGAGCTCGCTTTCCCTTTCCATAAAACTTGGAGCAGATTCATCTCTGTCATCTTTTCACCAGGTCCAGGAAGCGAGTTAAGCTCTCTCGGAAACATTCTCCGATCGTTATATTTTGCTATAAGCCTTTGAGAACTCTTGCCTGTGTGCTTTGAGTCCTCTTATCGCTTGGCCTACTCGAACGATCGACGTTTGGGACACTTTGTTCCTCTTTGAATTTGGCATTAAATGGAGCTATCGAATTTATACAATTCGGGCAAGTTGGATCGGGATAAAGTTTCGACAAGTTGGGCTAATTATTTGTTCGCCAATTTCGTGCCATTCGCTCTTAGATCTTGCAGTTTATCGCTTTATTTGAATTTGCAGAGTTTCCAACAATCCGGCCATCGGAGTGATCGTGAAATTTGAGATTAATCGAGTTGGCTGGCTCGATTGCTTTGGCTGTAAACTTAGAGGAGTGCGAATCGCATAGAAACGAAAACAAAAGCTTCGCCTGTCGCGGATGAGCTGGTTCTACACGCACAGAGGCACGTCCTCATCTATTAATGTTTGTTGCCACCCCCGGAGCCAGGAAACAGCTGTAAGGAAGCAGGTGCCCGACGTAGTCGTGGACGTCGATGGTGACGTCGATCCGGAGCCACACGCGGTGCGCGTGGCCAACCGGATGTCATAGCCAAGCAAAACCATTTATATATTTTCTTCCCCCTCGAACACGTCCCGATTTTTTCTGATTACTTTCTCCCTTCGAATCAGGTCGGCCTTTTCAAACTCGCTGCCCATTTAGCCGATGATTTTTTTTTCTCTTCTGGAAACGAGACCGAAAATGTTCTCAGTTTTGTAAACTGAGACTCTAGCAGTGTTTCGTCTTGTTAAAACATTCTGGATCTGGCTGTGACTGTTAGGGAGGGTCGCTACACACAACAACGTTGCCATATTAAATGAAATTTCGTGATCATACTCTTCAATGTTAAATATTAATATACAATTTTTTTAACATTTTTCGCCTACATAGTTTTCGAGTAATTCAACCCTAGAGTTTACATGCGCGCAAGCATAGGATTTAGATATATAGAGATATATCTTTTGCATATTGTAAACTCAAATTATTCGACATCTATGAAGACGAAAAATAGAAAAAAAATGGTGTCATTGTATTTGACGCTGAAGAACATTATTACGAAACTTCATTAAATTCTTATAATATTTGCGCATGTAGGCAACCTCCTTAATCTCCCTGTAGAAAAACTGCGAGTAATATCACTCCCGGAAATATCGAATGATTTTTTTAAATCTCCACCGGCAAGCGTTAGAGCAATATCTCGAGTAGAGCGATAAAGGATGCAGAGAGGGTAAAGAAAAAAGCCGGATATTCGGGTCTATCATTTTGGTTGAAAGGACGTCTGGCTGGTTTCATTCGAACTTCGATCTCTCTTTTATTTTCTACTAGACATATCGATAATCCGGCACGTGGATGCTGCCGCGCTCCGAATTATTGTTTGCTCAACTGTCAACGAGAAATTGCATCGTTTTATTTTGGCGGTGGATTACTAGGAGGAAAGTTGAAGGATTCATAGTCTCCGAACAGTTCATCTGGCCGGAGCCTTCCCGTGGGCGCAAAGATTTTTTTTTCGGCTCTTACGACTAGGCCCAGCAAAAAATCGCCCTCGCACAGAGGCTTTGTTCGACATCACGAATTCGGAGGGAAGCGAGCTCAACGCGAGTTGCCGAGCGAGGCCCCGAGAAAGAGAGAGAGAGTCAGATGAGGCCAGGTGGGTCAGGTAGCCCGTAAGAATGTTACCTGCGCGCGAGCGGAACGCCTTTCCTGCTCATAATAGTCAGCCAGGCCAAAAAGGAAGAATTACCAGAGGAAAGCAACAACGAAAAGGCCCAAGGGCGCCGCAGAAATCGAGTTCTCCATCCGATTTATAAAATTCACGCACTTTCTACAAGCTGTCCTTAAAATCATGCCAAAGAAAACGTTTAATCACGCGAGCCAGTGAGGAAATTCAATTTATCCAGAAATTAAGACATTACTCCACTTCTGAGTCAAAAATTTACTTCAAAATGCGAACAATTCGTTTTTTTACTCTCTCTCCCTCTAAACATTGCACACGTGGTGGCTCGAGAACGTTTTTTTTCCTCGTTTCTCATTGTCGTAATAAACTCGATGCACATGGGAGTTTTACTTACTCTCACGATTTTTATTTACGGAGGCATGAGCTCGTACAGTGACTCTTGTTCACATTTAGACTGCTCGCCTTTTTTCGTCCATTTTTTCGTCATGGGAAGTTGCTTTTCACGAAGCTCTCGTTTCTTCACCCACTTACTCCGGCTTATTAGTGGAGGGGAGTGACAAATATATTTCGATTGAATGACACCCTTTGCACTTACGATCGCACATGCATATCCATTTTTTTGGGATATATTTAGAACGGAAGGGTCGATGTACAGAAATATTCATTATTTGCTCTTCGACTTCTGTGATATAAAAAATAGGGAAAAAAAAGAATCTCGAACGAGGGGGATTATGCTGAGAAGTTCTGGCAACAAGGAAGAGGCTCCGAGTCCCTCTGTGCAACTTGTAGGATCGAATGGTCGCTGTCTCTCCTTCAATTCAGGCCCTTCTTCTCGTATTCTGACAGAATGCCAACAGATGGTCGATACAACACGTGTTCCTGTTCCTTGAGACTCTTTCGGGACTCCTCTTTCAGTTCTTACGTCCTTTCATATACAGACATCCAGAAAAATCGTATCCATATTTCTTCTCATTATTTCCATGATAAAAATTCAATCAAGATTAAATTTCTGATAATCAACGTTCACACAACACGTTGAGGTATTGGAAGCATAGAAGAATTCGAAATTATTAGAATTTCATGAAGTTTCGTGAGCCTACTCTTTAGTATTAAATGAGAATATACAATTTTTCGAAGATTTTTCTTCTACATAGTTTTCGAGTTATTGAACACTAGAGTTAGCCAACCTCCTTAATTATTCAGGCTTTACCGTTTCGACCTATTTTTGCTCCAAGGTCGTCGTTAATTTTTTTAATAATTTCTCCTCTGACGTAGATTCGAAAGAATCTGCAAGTAGAGCAATGAGTTGGTAATTCCGAATGACCCCATAGCTCTATCCTCCTTTCGTATATTTTTTCGCTCCTCATTGTCACACACCCTTTCGTCTATCCATGAAATTTTATTTGGGACAGTGACTGTTGCCCTGTCTTATGATTCAAAAAGGCTGAATAGTCCGAAGACCCGAGGGGGGTCGCAGGAATTAATATATTTCGTTTAGTAAGACTCTTCTCTTTTGCAGTTGCTGAGATGGTTCTTTCATGGTGACTGAAGAGTGTAACATCTGCCCTTAGATTGCCCGAGGCATTTGGTCTCGCGGATGTGCCAATTGTCAGGGAAAATATAGCGAAGAATTATCCGTCCAGCTCGCCAAGAGCCTCGAGGATTTTTTCTCTCTTCTTTATTTTTTCCTCAATAGAGAAGAGTGTGGCGCAAAGGACGACTGCCAGGCCTTGCAATGTTGCCGGTGGAGATTTAGTTTCGTGCAACATGTGGCCGGCACGTGTTTCCAAAGCAAACGACACCCAACCACGGTTCATGTACAATTTGTGTATATATATATATAGCAAAAGGCAGAAGGATCTTTTGGGATGATCGAGACTCACAGCTGCCCGATTCCTTCTATCGTTTCGTCTCGTACTTATTGCCACAGACCCAGGTCAATAGAATTCTTTTGGACCGAGCAACCAACGATTCTCCTCACTTGTTCTCTCTCTCGCTCTTCTTCGTATTTCTCTTCTCCGTCACGAGCCCAACTCTCCCCATACCTGATACCATATTCAATACGAGTCGTCGACCACATTTCTATATTATCATTATTATTATTATTCATGTGACAAAGTACAAAGCAAAAATCTGTTGACCTCGCGTTCCAAAAGAATCAATTCGAAGTTTTAGCTGAGTCACCAAAATTCTTGACTGCCCTCAGAAAAGTGCTTTTTTTTTTTTGGAATCTCCTTCAGAACGATTTTGTCACGATCCTCGGACTTTTCATCGAATCATTGTTTCCCGCCAACTTTCCATTTTAAGCAGACTTTGTTTTTGAGGCCCAGGAAATATTCCGAAGGATATTGATTGGAAAATTAAAAAGTATCAGTCAAATTTTGTTAATTAGTCGCTTTTCTTTTTTTTCGGAGCCTTTTGACACGTTGCGAAAGCAAAATTCACACGGGATTGATGTTGTGTGCGCGGGTGCACGTTTCCTGTCCCGTTTTGTAATGCATGTCCCCTCGTATGATTATTTTTCTTCGTTTTTTTTTCATTCGCCATTGAAAGACTCACACTCGTATTTTTGTGCTCGTGAGTAGTATAATGCACGTAGCTCGATTCGTGAATCCGGTCTTCTTCAATCCAAACCCTGAGCCGGTACGTTCGAGAAAACGAAATAAAAAATGAGCATGAGGAGGTGGAGAACCAGAGAGTGAGAGCGAGTTTCCGTGCATTGTTCGAACCTTTTTCGAGTTCTTGTATGGCCGAGGCTCTTTTTTCGCTTGAAAAAAAAAAACGAAGTGATCCCAGGGCTTCGGTTACCGCCTTCAGTTCGTTCTTACAATCGCGAGAGATCATAGGCGTTTATTAATTCAATACCAGAGCACCGGATTCTCCTTCGACACATGTTCTTCCCCGTAAACAGTCAACTGCTCATTTTTATCATCAGTTCCCATGGGAAAACATTGAAATATATGGTGTTCCCATTTTTTTTAAGAATTTTTCTTCGTTCTCCTGTTAAACGTAATTTTTTTCTTTTTTTCCTGCCCAATTCGAAGATTTTTTCGACCACGATGCAATTTTTATTGTTTTGTGCAATTTGCCTGGAAAATACAAATTACCAGAATCGTAATTGGACATTTATTTTGGGGAGAATTTCTTTTATGTGTGAATTTCAAGATTTTTGTCTTTTTTTGGATTAACCCTCGAAAATATTTCACGTCGCTGTTAATATGACGAAAGAGAAGTGCATTAGTGTTGAAGAGAGTAATTGAAGGGCTCTCGCGGTTGTTGTAAACGCGTAAATATACACGTATCACCAAATGTCCTCCAGTTTGAAAACTTTCTCCTCCTCAGCATCTGACTGTTTCCCACAAAGATATTCCGCTGTGGTAAAGAAATACAGATCCCCCAGTAGGACGAGGGGCTGCTTGCACTTGCCCCAAATATTCCCAGCTACATATTCTTGTAACTTTATAATAATCGACAATCCGGACATTATTGTAGGCGGTCAATTTGTCCGTGTCGATCTCTCTACCCCTCGTTCAACTTTATTTCGCTGATCCTTCTCACGAGGGTGTGAAACGATCAACTTTTGAGTGCTGATCGTTTCAGCTACATTAACGTTCAAAAATCATTGGGAATGAACAAAACCCCCATGAATCCATCATTTTTTATATTTTTTTCGTCATCGTCCTAGGAATTTGAACGAAAAAATAACTTTCATCGAGATGATTTGATTTTATGTCGTTTTTTTATTATTTCTCAACGAATTTCTCAGCTGGGCTCGTTGAAAATAAAAAATTTCAGGACGAAAGTAATTTTTTGTGAATTGTTGATTTTAAAAAAATATTTTGAATAATGACGTTTTTACGACGCAGGTCTCTCGGTAATCTCGATCGTCTGGACCACGTGATTACTATGTGGAAAGGGAGAAAAGCCGGAAGGGAGAGAAACGGATCGAGAGAAACGCGAAGTGAAGGACTATCGTGGTCTGTTCAGCCCAGGAGCCCCTCGATAGGAAGGGTGTATCAATAGCTCGTTAAACGCAAGGAGGGTTCGACGCACAGACGCGCGGACACTCGACTGGCTAAATTTATTTAAAACGCATCGTTCATCAATTCCCAAGAGAGGGGTTCGGTCGGCTGTTTTTTTTCATTTTCATCATTTTGAGCGGCAACCCTCTCGTGTGAATTGGCAAAAATGGAGCACAGGTTGTATCGAGAATGATGGAGATACGAAGCTCTTGAGTCAAGTGCACGACGAAACGAAAAAATATGAGACTTTTGTTGCTCGTTGCAAGAGTTATGGAGAATTAGACGCGTGGCAAGTTTATCGATCACGCTTCTCTTCTTTGACGCCGCGAATGAGCCTCGAGAAAAAAAAAAATTTTATGAGCTCGTGTATGCATCAGAATACAAAAGGAAAATACGCTCCCTCCTTGTTGTCCAACATGACCTCTAGCTCGATATCATAAATAGCTCCGAGGCATATGGCACGAAATAGAAAAAACAATAATCTCGAGTAAATAGGACGAGCCTCATTATTATAATTTATTGATTTTTTTCATTCTCATTTACGTTCACCTCTACGCTTGGCCTTCCAATCGTTTCTCACATCAACGAATCTCCGCTTTAATCTTTCTGCGTCCACCCTAATCTCCTCTCATCTCTGCTTTCGAGATGAGACTCTACATTTGCATCCCTCGTCGATCACCTGAGCTACCCTATTCTCATCTGTGTCAAGAATACTCAACAATTAATTCATTCAAGAGGGGATTTACGGGGAACAGGAATTTAGAGATTTATCACGAAAGATATCTAATTGTTACTTAATCCCATTCTCAATCAAACGATTACCCAAAAAAAGATGTCAAAACGCACCAACATGCGGCTTTTTTCTAGAATCCATCGTCACGTAGCTTCCTCTATGAGGGAGCGAAAATTCATACAAATCCTAACAAAAAGCCAAATATTGCCAGCAGAAAAAGAAGAAATCGATTGATTCAAAAATGTGCATTTTTATTTCATTCAAAATGAAAATTTCTTTCCAAGCAACAGGAATCACGTCCGTTGTTAATAACGCGAGAGATGCGGGTGAAAAAATATAAGTTTTGATGGATCGTGATCCCGTGGCAATTTCCATGTAGCCTGTGGGTGTCGATAATCACTATTGGATAATGCACATATGAGATATAATGCGAGAGGTCACTTACCCGCGACCCCGTATCATTGTCCACATATAATACACAAGGGGTCAAATAGCTGTGAGAAAATTGGCAGAGTCTTGTTCGGGGTATTGCGGTTCATAGATTTGGCCTTAAGGGTGCGAAAAAAACGTGGGTATATAAGGGTGGAGAGTCGAGGAGGATGCACCGACTAATATAAACATTATAGCCCGCGGGGATCCACTTGCCGCAAGGGGGTTTTTCCTGTCGGTGCTCCTCCATATCGGAGGGTTGTTGGAGCTTGCTCTCTCGATGGGGATCATGCTCCTCGTACTTTTCTATCCATGTATACAGACTTTTGTACTGGCAATTGGTGAGGGGACGACCAAAAAGTCTCAATATCAATGGGGAAACTGTCCCACATCGTACATTATCGAGCCACGAACCTGTAACTCATTTCCCATATCTCTCTCTTGTATATTTATATACATTTTCTAGTACATAGTGAAAATATAGAGTATCGAGCGACGCGTGTGCTCGGAGGCTTCCATACGGCGTCCCATATGCGACCTCCATATTTCACAAAGTAGAGTCAATCATTTATATCATTTTTTACAGTGCATAATGATCCATTCCCTAAAAATACACTTTAGAAATTATTTCTCGCAGTCCCATGTGAGAAATAAACGAAAATTGATTAATTTATTTATCGTCATGAAAATTCCGCGGTAAAAAAAAATTGTGGATGAAAAATTGCCATTTTTTTTTGCTCCGTTTTTTTTTTCGTCAATCATTTCATTTTTGTGCTTTTTTTGTGTTGCAGAGTTACGGTGACAGCCACAGCGACTCAGGTGATGCCCACATCTGGTCGGCTCGGAGGACCCATCGAAAAACTCCTGGTCGAATGTTCTCTGTCCGTTTTCATTGTTCTTGCCCATTTCGCTTCGGATGTTTCGAAAAATCAGTTATCAACTATGGTTTCTGCCAAACCAGCCGGTGTATTGGCCGCAGCTTACACCGCCGCCACCCTCGTTTCGGTAATTATCAACGTTTTTTTTTACCAATTCGCGACAGATCCAGGACTTTTTGAAATTTGTAGTTTTTTTTTGTGAATCATGGCCAAGAGAGTTTTTGACAAGCAAAATTTTTTTTTTCAACTCCGGAACTTAAAAAATGTATTAAAAAATTATTTTCTCAGTCTTTAGTTCAAGGAATCAGATCCAGTTGATATGAACAACGAAATTCGAGACTTTTTCACAAAGTTAATTTAATTTTATTTATTTATTATGTATTTACTTATTTATTCATTCATTCATTAATTTATTTTTTCATTTTTTTGTATTTTCAATTTTTGAATTTGATTCTTTGGAAGGTAAATAAACGGGAAACAAGATAGGTATCTAGTGAAGAAATCTACGAAGATTTTTGTTGGGTTTCGTGCACGAAAATTTGAAGATAAGAAAAGAGAGATAATTATTTCGTGTTCAGGGGGGCAAAGTAGCTCGATATAAGGCCGCAAGAAAAGAAAAAATATATATAAGGGACACATAACACCGAATAAGAGCACCTGCCGTTTTTATTGAGAACGCCTGGTCCACCAAGCCCACCTGCTTTTTCTCGAGACACACCGTGTTTCACAATCTCCGAGACGCAGCAAAGGAGGGAGAAAAAAATGTACAAGAAAGACGAGGCTTTCTCGGTGCCTCCTACACCGATCGAGCCTCGCTCTTCCTCACATATTTATTGCGATCAGCCTACCGGATGTTCTCTGACCCCCATAGTTCAGCTGGTCCCGGAGAAATAGAAAAAAAAATCGGATTTTTAGAGATTTTAAGAAAAAAAACAACCTCCCCTGGAAGTTTGGCGGTCAGCTCGAGTTTCTGGGCCCTTTTTGCGACTTTATGATTTTTTTTTTGTAATTTTTCGAGAAATCAATTTTTCTTCAACGTTTTTCGTATTTTTTATTATTTCAGAGTCCGTTTTTGAATCCAGCGCGTGCTCTGGGCCCAGCATTCGTGATGAATCGTTGGGACAGTCATTGGGTGTACTGGGTCGGACCAATAGCAGGTGGAGCGTTAGCTGCGCTGATCCACGAGTACGTTTTGAGTCCGAAACGTCCACGAGAGTCGCACGAAATGGATGACGGGGATAATTCATCGATGAGATCGGACGAGGACACGTACGACGATTTGGACAAGCCGAACGGTCCGAAGTTCCCTGGATCTTACGCAACGTACCGACCGGTGGCTGGAGCAAGTTCGTCAATTTATTCGGCGCCTCCGACGACCCTCGAGAGGGTGGAATCGATCTACGGCGGCACCAAATCTCTTCATTGCAAATCGCCGCCTCTCACGAGAGCCAATCTCAACAGATCTCAGAGTGTTTACTCAAAATCGACCTCAGGACCTCGCGACGCGTTCATGATTCCGAAGCCTGGTCCCCTCGTCCCTGCCCAGAGTCTTTATCCCTTGCGAACCGGACAAAACACTTTGCCCGGCACAGCGTCCGGCTGGAAAGACGGTTTTACCCTCTTGTCCAATCAGCCCCCGCCCCCTCAGCCTTCTGGTGGACTCCATCCCCCACAAAGTCAATCCCAAAACCACAACAGCACCAACCAGAACATGCAGAACCAACTGGCCCAATGCACTCAGAGTATTTACGGCATAAGAGGAATTTCAACGAGCGTGAGCACAAGAGAAAATGGAATTTACGGTGTAACGACCGGAAATGGAATTTACGGACGAGCGCCAGTTCTTCCTCCGAGTTCCCAAAACTCTCAGGCTGGATCTCAAGCCGGACAATCCGGAGGTCCAGGATCGACGAGTTCCCATCAGCAGAAGCAGCAACAACAACAACAACAACAGCAGCAGCAGCAGCAGCAACAACAACAACAACAACAACAACAATCGCAGGGCCAATTGCAAAATGGCCCCCTCGCGACGAGCTCCGAAAATGGACAAAATCCAAGAAGGCCGGAGAGCACCTATGGCCACGTATCACGAAGAATAAGCGACGACTCTGCGTACAGCAGTTACCAAGGCTCCACGAGGGGCAATTACGGTAAACCTCCTGGACAATCTCAAAGAGCGCCGGGGCCCATGCAACAAAATCAAAATCAACAAAGCAACTTCCAGAGAAACTCACCCAATCCTCAATACTGACAATCTCACCGAATTTACAACAACTCGAGAGAATGAGACCACCTTGTTAATTCATCGAGCTACGTTGCTCACTGCTACCTCCGCAAAAAAATACGAGATTTTTTTCTCATCATTCAATACTTTATTCTATTCATACAAAATTTCATCCGCAATTGACGTTTTTTTTACCGAATCACTAAAATTTCAACCTTTTTTTTAACCATAGAACGGTGACCCCATTTTTTTAGGCCGCGGCTACTCGTCCGGATGTTTCTCCGGGCTAAACAAATGATTGAATCTTTTGGAAGCGACGTACTCGATGAATTAACAATTGCCCGAAAATGTATTTATTGACGCTCCAATCGATCGAGTTTATTTTTCAATTCTCGTTGTAATCGAAAGAAAAAAAGCGAAGCACTTTTTTACGCTCGACTCGATTCGCAATTTGTACTTTCCGAACGACCAAGAAGACTGCCAACTTTTGGTTTGCATTTTTCTCACTGTCCAACGTTGCAACGATCGTGCCAGCTTGCCACGATGAAAACTCACTTTGAAAATGCAAGCCCGAAAGTTATGTAAATAAACAATGTATTTATTATGTACTCTATACTTATTATTAATTAACTAGTATGATTAATATTGTTATATGTGTGTGCGAGTATTATAGGAATTGAGAATAATAAAGAAATAATATTAAAAACAAATTATTTGTATTTTGATATTCTTTCAATTTGTTTTATTCATTGATCAGCATTATTATTAAGTATTCTCTTACATTAATCGTGGAAATTTGCAAATTCGGACCAATCCTTCGGATCCTCATTCCTACAAAGCTTTTTTTTTGTTCGTAACGATGACATCGTTTTATTTGGGCAACTGAAACACCCTAAGTCATTTTTTCTTTTTTTTTTTTTTCATTTAATTTTTTGTATCCCTAAACACTCAGTGAAAAAGATTTTACACATCCGACGATGCGTCTCTGTTAATTGTTGAAATAAATACAATGGAGCAAAGGAGTGCGAATTCTTCAGCCCCACTGGTCTTCGGATCGACCGAATTTGTAGGTCAACGAGCCCAGGAATATAAAGACGTTCTGGAGAAAAAGTCCAACGCCTGGCCAGTGATGTTCTGCTTCTACAAAAACGCCGATTTCGTGAGGATTATTTTTCATGAATTTTACTTCTTTTTCTTCATTTTTTTTTCGTCCACTGACCGGCTGTGACGAAATCAGCAAATAAAATCCAGCAAGCTGCGATCACTGCTGCGAATCCCAGAACAAATCCCACAAAGAGCCAAAATCTGGCTCCTCTGGCTCCGAGACATCCGCCGTTATAAGCGTCTCCTCGGATCTGAGCATTTGTTACCGAATTCACCCTGTTTGGATATTCGATAATTATTCTCGAAAAAGTAATTAAGCTATTTTAATTTAACGTCTACATTTATTTAAAAAAAAGTTAATTAAGTTCCATTATTTTATTGACTTAAAAGTATTTTCTTCGTCGTTCAGAGTTTGAGGTGTTTGGAGCTCTTTCTGTCAAATTTTCCCCGGAGAAAACTGCTGAGATAGCGAATTCAAGATACAATTAACAAATACTTACATAAACAGTGATATGGTGCCGAAAACTCCACAGAGATGATACGCACTGACCATTTCGCTTGGATATTTAGCATGTGCATCAATAATGAACCACCAGCCAGTAAAGAACTAGAAAAACGAAAGAATCGAATAATCACAGATGCGTAATTGAGAGACGAATAAAAAAACTAATAACCGTTGACATTAACGATGAGTGTATGGAAAATTGAGACAATAATCGTCTTACCAGCGTTCCAGCCAACATCGACATCAAAGCATTTTTCTTCTCGCCACCCTCGAACCAAACGCACGAAGGTATTTGTATGTTTTCGAGACACGACGTCATTTTTGAGATTACCGGGAGAGAACTTTGACAACAATTAGAAAAAGAAGATTCGATCTTCTCTCGAACCTTTTACGCTTGTGTACAGATCAAAGTTGCAATGCAAAATCTAACCTTAACCTAACATCAAATGACAGAACGAATGATGATGTGATCTAGGGGATTTCATTTTGAAAACCGACCTCCACCCTGCTTGTCAGATGTTTTTTTACTCTTTAGGGTCCCTAGGAAAAACGCGGGAAAGACGAACATTATCAAATGTTGAGATCTGAATGCGTTGCTGATTTGATAAATTAACCTGAGAAACGTGGCTTTCCATCTGTATGGACTTTTTCCACCTGAAACGTTTGCTCATGGTATTTTTCAAGGTTATTCCTCTCATACGATCTCAAAACGAGATTTTCATATTGAATTAGAAAATACGGAGAAGGCTCGGCCGCGGTTATGCTCGAATTGATTTACTTTCTATGGAAAAACGATAGTTTACTGAACGATGCAACTGCGATACCGTACACCACTGAACAACCTCGAAGAGACAATAAAAAGACAATACATTCAAGTGCAGGGGCCTGACGCAAGCGGGAAATCGTAAAATTAATTTTTGGGAGCAATGGTTCACCATATTGGAGAATCCAACAGTAATATCATAAACTACTGTGTAGTACGAGCCCCAAGGGATTTGTAAAAAAAATCAATGTAGTGATGTCTCCACGGGGCTGAGTCAGGGACGGTCAAAACAATAAGCACACCGTAGCACCGGATAGTAGAAGGTCAAACGCGTGTGCGTGTGTGTGAGCTTGTAAGCTCTCGAGGTCGATCTTCCCCCTCTCATTCGCGCGCCGTAATATGCGAACACACCGCGCACACAGTTGTAACAAGAAGCGCGACGAACAAGTTCGATTTTGTGGCGAGTGTTAAGGGTGTTAGGAAATACAAAGTGTGTATACTAAAATATATGCTCTCCGACACGTTTCCCCCGCAAAAGAGCACCAAGACCGATTTTGCCATTTGTAGCAGGCGCAGGCGCTTCTACAACAATACGAAATACGTATATCCATACATCCGTGTCTCAGCTAAGAAGAGTTTCAGCCATTAGAAAATATCTCCCCTGGTTTTTCTCACCAATTTGACGTTTTCCACGGATATCATCACACACACCGTCTCCAACAAAATATCAAAATGGTAAAAACCTCCAACTTGTGACATAAATCCATTTTTTTCGACAATCTTTTCGTGATTACGTGGAATCGCGTCCGTTCGCGACGTTATCCCACGAAAAACACCAGTGAATCGAACGACGGAATTGAAAAAAAAACTCGTCTTCGATGCGATTTTATCTCCACTATGAACACCTATGACATATTCTGCTTTCTTTTTCACTCTACAGGGAAACGAAAGCTCCCTGCCCATGGAACTCTGTTCGAACTGTGAGTGATACGAAATTTTTTTTATTCTTCGAACATTAACCTATCTCCGAGCTAGCAGACACTTGTTTCTTATTGTTGTTCCCATCATTTTCCTCTTACGAATTTGCTCCGATTTGTTATTCCCGAACATTTCACCATCAAGGCACTAAAAACTGCGAACAGAGACGAAAAGAAATGAATTTTAATTTTTTTTGAAGTTTTAAAATACGAAAAATTTTGATTAAAAAAATCCCAAATAAATCGAGATCAAGAGTCTTGATCAAAAATCGAAATCTTCAGCCAATTAATAAAAATATGAAAAAAAATTCGCAAAATATCGTGATAATTTTGTTTGAGTCACTTTATGAGGAAAAAAAATGAAAAACTATGGAAAAATCCTTGAAAATATTTTACAATCCCAGGAATGAGAATATATATTTATAAAAATCATTGAAAATAAATTGAGATATCAAAATAATTCCCAAGGTCGTTCGTGAATTTGAAAAAATTGTGAATTTCAGTCGATGCGGATGAAATTAGGAGACTGGGAAAGCGTTTCAGGAAATTGGATTTGGACAACAGCGGAGCTCTGAGCATCGACGAATTCATGTCGCTTCCGGAGCTCCAACAAAACCCACTGGTTCAACGAGTGATAGACATATTTGATGCGGATGGCAACGGCGAAGTAGACTTCAAAGAATTTATCCAAGGAGTCTCGCAGTTCAGCGTCAAGGTAAGACATCAGGGAAGAGAGACTTGTGGAAACAGAAATGATAGAAAATGCTCAATTAATTTATTAGTCTTCTGCCCAGGGCGACAAGGAAAGCAAATTAAGATTCGCCTTTAGAATTTATGATATGGATAACGATGGTTTCATAAGCAACGGCGAACTCTTTCAAGTACTCAAAATGATGGTAGGGAACAATCTTAAGGATACTCAATTGCAGCAAATTGTTGATAAGACCATATTGTTCGCCGACAAAGACGAAGATGGGCAAATAAGTTTTGAGGAATTCTGTTCTGTAAGTATTCAGTTTATCATCTATTTTCATATCATTTATTACTCTGCAATTTGAAACTTCGAGATTCAACGAAAAAGCTTTTTTTCGTTAATTATTTATTGAATTTTATAAATTATGGCCATTTTTCGTGTCGATTTATTTTTTGGCTTGCAAGAGAAAATAGTTTTATGTCCAGATCAAATATTAAAAAATAACGACGAGCTCTGCTCAAAAAAAAAAACAGAATTTTATTGCATTCCAACGATCCAAACTTCAACATGATTATCTTTTCCTTTTTCCATTCACTAATATTATTTCGGGCGCAAAATTTCAACGCTCCGGATGCATATTGGGTCAATGTGACCCAAGTCGTTTTCCAAATCTTCTTATCCCCTGAAACGCGCATTTTTTGTTTCATTTTTGTAGAGACGTCTTATTTATTTACGAAAATGAAAATTACAAGCCGGAAAATTCGTTGCCATTGAAAGCCGAACAATCGGCGACGGAAAATTGTTGGGGTCAATACGACCCGGTATGCACTTTCGTCCCTCAAAGGATCTCTCTATGATCTTTTTTTGTATTTTCTTTTCGTATTTTTTTTCTTTTAAGGTACACTCACAAGAATTTAGTAACGAAATGTTAAAAATGTTCTCAGGTGGTAGGCAACACGGATATTCACAAGAAGATGGTTGTGGACGTGTAATAACTTGAATTCTCGAAGGATGTAAAAACGAGGGGAAAAAAGGGGGAAGAGTAAGAGCGCCGTTCAACGACGTCCGAGCGGTGACATAACTTGGACTTGATAAACACATTATTAGAAGATAAGGAACGCTATAGATTCACTGGATAGTTATAAGGAAACCGAAGATCTGCTTAGGTAATTTTTCTCAAGATCTTCAACCGAATAACGAAGCATGGAGTAAAAAAAAAAAACGAATGAGATAAAAAAATACTTGAGAGAAAAGAATTCTAGTGAATGTTCGTGGTGGCCACTTTTGTTACAACTACAGCACAAAGATTTTTCTCTGATCGTCTTATCCTTCGTAGTGTGCGCAGTTTCGCTAAATACTGCCCCTTCCCTAACGACAAAAAGAGAAAAAACAAATCAAATGGTTTTTCCGTGTAGTCTCGTCCTCGCATCTCTCTTAACATAAACTTTGTTGCTCATTTATTTTATTTATTCCACATAATAATGTTCGGGCTTAAATTAACGAAAAAAAGTTTTTACCATATTTTTGTTTTTTATAGTTTATATTGCGTTGTTAAATGTTTCATAAAATATCGTGCGAAGCAGGACTGAAAAGCGGAAAGTGCCTGTGAAAGATTTTCTTTCTTCCTTTCAACGATTCGCTCGAATACTTTCGTTTCATTGATAATCTCGTTCGATTGTCGAGGATAATCGTTCGTTAGAAATAACACACATAATAAAAACGGTTGAAACGCAAGAAAATTTCTGTGGCATTGGTACAAAAGATCCGAGTAGTCAGACGGCATTTTTCGCCCTATAAATTTCCCACTTAAATAGCCCATTGATAAAGCGTTGCCTTAACATCGTGCAACACATTAAAGTCCTTTAACTTTTAACCCGTAGAGACTCACCACACCGGTGCAAATTTGCACTTGGACTTTTCAGAACTTAGTATTTCTCCGAAGGATGTAAGAAATTAATGTTGGAACCATACTTTTCGGGGTAAAATATCCCGAGTAATCAATTGCGATGATTTTGAAAATTGAAAAATGAAATTTTTAGTAAAAAAAATGGTCAAATTCAAGAAAGAAATTTTGAAAACCCGTTACACCTGTTACTTCAGCAGTGTGATGTCTACGGGTTAAGATTGATCGAATAATTATTTAGCAGCGTCTACACGCCCAGTTGGCCGGATGAAGAATATTCCTGCGGCCACGCTCTATTATCAGCGGGACGAGCAAGAGATGTTTATTCGTCCAAATACGTTTTATAGTGTGCGAAATATCGGGACGAGTAGCCACAGCCATATTCGCAATAAAAAATTTTCCACTAACCTTTGAAACGTCAAAAAAAAATGAATCTTTTCCGATAAATCAAGTAAAACCGAAAAATTGTTTATTTTGTGCTTTACCGAGAGTCACCTTTGTGGTTCTCTCTCTGGAGGATCGAGGGATCATTGTGAATGATGCCACGAGTCTGTGTGAGTGTATTTAAGTCTTTTGCCTCGTTTTTTTCGGAGCATCACGTTAATTGCGCATACGAAAGTGTATTGATATTTCATGACAAAGATTCGACCGACATGACCTTCAGAAAAGCCCGTTGAAATTAAAAAAACAAAGAATCTCCCCCTCGCCCTTGAGACAAAAAAAACGAAATTGCGTACAAGAATTGCAGAGAATTTTATTTTCTTCAGTCAATATCGGAGTTCTTTCTCTCTCTCTCATTTAGTGAACAAGAAATTAGAGACTCGTTGATATTCTGCTTATCAACAATAAAAAGTATACATCTTAACGACGCGGAGGTTCGAATCCACCGATCACATTATCGAAAAGCAAAAGACTGAAATATTAAATGAGACCTCTGCAACTTTCGAATGCGTGATTATATCCGTTACGTACTACTCTCGTCGTGTTTTATTCAAATAAATAATAATAATATTAATAACAAAAATACGACACAGTCAAATAAATATATATATATATATATATATATATTATAAATATAAATATATACAGATATACATATGTAGCCTTACTCTACGATTATTACTGTTTCTATATTAACATGTTATAACGATCTTATCAATTGTCTAATCAAAGTTCAAACAAACAAAACGTGAAATATATTAACTTGGATCTCTGCAAAAACAAGTCAACGTCTTTTTCTATTCGCATCATTTTTCTTCAATTTTTCTCTCTCTTTTTGTTTTATTTATTTTTTTTATATTTATTTATTTATTTATTGTCAGACAAATTACGACGTGGTGGGGTAAAGTTTGTAGTTTTAGTTTCGTCGAATTCGTACTAATAATTATTGAAGTTCATTTTTCACGTTGGGTGACATTAGGACGAGGCCAAACTTTTGGATTAACCGATTAGTAATTTTTTAAGCTGTTGTCGTACTATTTTGCCGTACGGGTTTCGCGGTATGGCGTCGATGAATTTTATTCCACCGTCGAGCTTCTTGAACGGTGCAACCTGAAAAAATACTCAGGGCTAGAGATCGTTTGAATGTATGCATATAGCTGAAAAATGGTGCAGACGTACTTTTGGTGCGACGTGATTTTTTACTACGTCGGCTGTCAAATCGGAGTTTGGAGCTTTGACAACGAAAGCCATTGGTAATTCCCCGGCTGCGTCATCAGGCTTTCCCATCACTGCACAATCTTGTACTCCTGGTAAATCCATCAAAATTGACTCCAATTCCGTGGGCGAAACCTTTCGGAATTGTTTTTTTTATTTATTTTTTATTATGACGAAGGAAAAAATTAAAATTACTTTCCATTGGAAAAACAATAGATTCACGGAGTTTGGAATTAGAATCGCAATGGAAAATATTTTTCTACGTAGATCTAGGAAATGTAGAACAATTTGTCTGTTGGAAAATGATTATCTTTTCAATAATCCAAGTTCAAATTCATTTGACAATGCGATTTATCATTGGCAAGCGTGTAAAAGACCCGCCATATTGATTGGGAGTTTGGTTTATGAGCCACTTTGCGCCAGTGGCGCTGAGGATCGCTGTCCTGATTTTCCGCGGTATGTTATGTCGGCACGGCGCCGGGTGTGTGCGTGTGTTTTCATTTTAGATCGGATCCGTCTAGCGCGGTGTACAGAAAGGAGCTCCTTAGGAAAAAAAACAGTTTTAAATTAAAGTATTGAGTAGTTCGGAGACAAAATATCGTTTGGTTATAAACACGAGATTGCCAATGAATTGAAGGTGAAAAAATAGGAAGCATCGGTGTAATTTGATTTGGCGGGCGAGTGACTCGTCAGGCCGGGGGCACGGGGAGCGCCACAACACACACGGGCTCTTCCAAGGAAGTTACACACTACACAGGCAGACCGCGCGGACGACGGCTCTCTCTCTGTATTTATAATCCTCCAACCCTCACTTTCCAACGACGAAAACAATAAAACAAACAATAATCGCAATAATAATAAAAATAAAAAAATCTCCCGAAGAATAAATAATCCGACAAGGAAATAAAAACCCGCTTAAAATGGAAAATCCTGAAGAAGTGCTACAAGCACTTGACGAATTTCAAAAAATGCGTCCTTCCGAAATTCCTCGTGAACTGGAGGAGTATTTATCGTGGGTCGCGAAAACCGGTGATCCAGTTTATCAATGGTCACTGGTCAAGCCACTTTTTCGTGAAAAACTAACCCGCGTTATGACTGACTTTTACGAGAGTTGTCCGAGTCTCGAACTGGCACCGTGCCCGAACGTCGATCAATTCAACTACGACATTATGAAGTGCAATTTACTCGAACTCCTCGAATCCTTTGCAAACGCTCCTTTCACCGTTCAAAGAATTTGCGAGTTATTGACAGCGCCGCGCAAAGAATACAACCGTGTCGACAAGTTCATGAGAGCGATAGAAAAAAATATCCTCGTTGTTTCGACGGTGGAACCGGGGCCTGCCGCGAGGAGAAGCGAAAATGGGGATGGAATGGTGAATGGCTTGTTGGACGACGAGACACCCAGCACACAATCTTCCCACGATGTAGAAATGGATTCGTGGGTTAAAGATTGCACGAGCGAAAATTCCGTCGCTATTCCAGCCACTGACGGAGACGCTCAACTTTTGGAGTCCGTTTTGCCGGTCGGTAAGCCCAACAAGATAACGGGTAACCAAGAAATCCCACAGATACCGACAAAGAGCGAGGAGGCTAACGAGCGAACGGAACTCGCCGAGCCGGAGAGTAGCTCTCAGGTGGTAGCCCCGGAAACGCTGTCTAGCGAAGAGAGCGAAGCCGAGCTGGGGTCGCGTCTGGAGAGTTCTCAGACAGAGCCGGGAGAAGCTGCCGCAACAGGAAGCGAAGTTCCCGCTGGCGTTATAAACGAGGATACCAATTCACAGCCGAGTTTGGACTCGGAACCGGAAGCCTCAGAATCCTCGAGTAGCCCAAAACTCCAAACGACCTTCAGGACGAAAGATTTCGTGCGAGAGGACGCGAGCAGCGGGCGGTCATACGCAGAAATCGTAAAAAGTGGAACCGACAAGAGCGAACTGGAGGCCGAGGAGCCGGAAGTTAAATCGGAAGAGAAGATCGAAGGCGCGACTGTGAAAGCAACGGACGACGCCAAAATCTCGTTCGAGTGTCAAGAAGAGAGTGACATTGACGTTCCGGAAGGTTTACCAGAGAAACGTGCGCGCCTTGACAGACTAATTGATGATTTCGAAACAGATAGTTCGTCAACGACGATAAATACTCCTTCGGAAGTGAAAGAGAAGCCAGGAGATTCTACGAGTTTCCTAGTGGAGGCTGCGGAGGAAAGTACAGGGAAGGAGATGACGGAAACGACGATAGAAGCCGCAGCTCCGGAATCAAGCGACGAGCGATTATCAGCCGGGGAGCCCGAGAAACTAGAGACCAAGGAGGAAGAGGAGGAAGCAAAGAAAGAAGACAACGTGACGGACTCGAGGGAAGATTCGTTGCCAGAAGCGGAGCAGGCGAGCTTAGCACCGGAAAATCCAAAGCCAATAATCGAAGAGCCGAGTTCAGAGGAGCCTGAGAAAGAGAGTCCGACGTCGGAGCCGGACCAGAAACAAGCAGAGAGTACGGTAACGATAGAAGAAGCGATGGACGACGACACGAGAGTAATAAACAAATCGATGGTTCCCGATCCGATCCCGATAATCGAGGAGCCGAAGGAAGTGGAAACTGCATCTCGAGACGAAGAAACATCGACGACGATCACAGAGCTGCCGGAAGTGGTAAAAGGCTCATCGGAAATTGCGGAATGTGCAGAATCTACGGAAAGCATAGTCTCCGCGATCGTCGCGGAGGAATCGAGTTCGCTAGCAAAAATGAGCGAAGAACTTGTGGCCGAAGTTGGGGAAACTATCCCGGAAGATATAACCGACGTGAAAAGTCTGGAAGAAGCGAGTATCGCCGAGAAGATCGAACCAGCGGAATCGATGGAAGTCGACGCGGAAGAATCCTTGCCAGGTTTCCAACAGGACGAGCCTATGGAGCAGGAATCTGGTGATATGGTTAAAAGTTAATATCCGATTATTGGGACAAAATAAAAATTCACATTGGTATTAAATTAAAAGGAAAAGAAAAAAAAACAAAACGAAATAACGAAATTTGTGGTTGCTACTTTTGTTCTACGGGCGTCGTACGAAAACCGAAACACACACACACACAGTATCATAAAAAACTGCAGAAGGAAAAAAAACTCGTCGCCTCGCGTAAATCAGCCGTACGCTATTATTTATACGCCATTTTTCGTTTATGTCTTTCAAGAGGTAACGAAGGAAAAAAAAGAAAGCGTTTCACCGATCAGAACCGCTCTATATTTTCAACGTCCTTTCGAATAGCCCGAGACACTCATTTTCTCGGATTATTCGTGTGCGTGTCAAAGTCAATGAGGGATAGTAATTAAAAAATAACACACTGTTTATCACAGTTTAGATTTTAAGATAAAAATACGTAAAATACTTTGACCACTTATTTTTTGGTACTATAAATATATAAATATTGAATAGGATATGACATTGACTTTGCTGTAAGAGATATACTTTAGAATTTGGGTGAGGGTGTAAATGCTGCTACTAAATGTTTGAACGAGAGAATAAGCATAAATACAACACTGCCTAACTGTACATTTAACGTCTCTCTCTTTCTCTCTCCCTTTCTTACTCTCGGAAAAGGCAATTTTTTCAAAGTGCCCAAACGAGTGCGATTTTAATCCGGAGAAAAAAAAAGAAACAAAATTAATGAGCTCTCCCCAAATAATTCGTCGAATGAATAATCGCCTTCCATTGTGCTGTCGAAACCGGACATCAAATTTTATACAGAATGTTGAATTTTTAACAAAGGTCAACAAACTCTAAACGAAACATTTTCGCCTCGGCAATCGAGTCGATTGGAAATTGAAAAAAAAAATCACTGAATTTTCAACTTGACGACCCGCAACATTTAGATCTAAATTAAAGTTTTTTTTTAAAATTATTCTTTAAAAAAACAAGAGGCTCGAATAAATTTTCGGGATTGAATTTCGAATGTACGAGCTATTGAGACTTTGAAACACGAGTCATGGATCTTCGGACTGTGGGACGAGTGACTGGAGAATTAAAAATATCCATATTGACCTTAGAGATTAGAAATATTGACATATAAATGATACGGAAAATGGCAAGATCGCCAACATGCCGAGTAAATTTATGAATTATTTAAGGAAACATGGAAAAATGATAGCTGTGTATATTGTTTTATATTAAAGAATATATGCAGATTATTATGAAATCGAGACTCAGGTTCATGATTTTGACCCATTATCGAAATCCCGCTGAACCGGAAGTAGCATTCCGAAAAACAATAACGTCCGAGGATCATGTTGAAGTTTGCATAATTTTTTCTTCACCAGATCTCAAGATTTTCAATCATCTTGAAGTTTGGATCGTTGAAATGCAAGGAAATTCTGTTTTTTCTTGAGCAGAGCTCTTGAACGATGCTCTTTTGTGAACCCAAAATAAAATCGACACGAAAAATGCCGATACTTTCCAAAATTCGATAAATAATCGATGGAAAAAGAATTTTTCGTTGGATCTCAAGGTTGCAAACTTCAGTGTCATGTCCCAGGACGATATTCTTTTGGAAATCTGTCGATTTGCCAAAAAAAAAGGAAGAAAAAAATATTGCGAACTCTGAACAGTCGCTCTTAATATTTTCTGACAATTCTCTTTGACGAGTGACCTGGAAAGTGGGATAATATCATGGACAATAATTTCTACCTGGTTTCCTTTGACCTTGATGAGCTCCTTGCTTCTGTCGATAATATAAAAACATTGATCCTCGTCGTAGTAAGCAACGTCTCCGGTATGCAACCAACCCTCGGAGTCCAATATCGCATTGGTGGCTTCAGGATTGTTGAGATACTCGGTCATGACTTGAGGTCCTTTGGCCAACAATTCTCCAGGTTTGTTGGGACTTGTGATTTCTTCGTTATGTCGAAGGTCAATCAATTTAGCTTGAGTCGAGGGTAACAGTTGGCCTACGGTTCCGATTTTCGATGCTGATTGGGTTTTCGCTGTGATGAGGATGACAGGACTGGTCTCGGTCATTCCGTAGCCTTGCTCAAAAGTGCAATTATCTCTGTTCAATTTTTCGGTGAATTTTCGAATAATATTTGTCGAAATTGGAGCCGCGCCACAAATTACTCTTGTGAGAGATTGTAAATGTTGTTTTGTCACGTCAGGATGCGTCGCTAGAAACAGAAGCAACGAAGGCACAGCGAATATTGCTGTGGGTCTGTATTCGACGAGACATCGAAGATAATCCTCCGGAGTAAACCTCGGGATGGTCAGAACGTGGACGCCGTTGTAAATACACAAATTGAGTATTCCGTTGAAACCGTACACGTGGAAAAATGGAAGAACCGAAAATACCATCTCTTGATCGTTCGCCGAAGTAACTGCTTTCAAATTCGATATCTCAGGATGTGAGACTTGCAGAATATTCGCAATCAAATTTTTGTGGCTCAATTTCACACCTTTCGGCGGACCCGTCGAACCCGAACTGTAAGGCAAAGCCGCTATGTCGTTTGGATTCACTTTTGGCAATACAATATCCTCGTTATCGGACTGCAACATTTCTTGGAGACCTAAAACTCTGGAAAAGGGAGTATCCCATGAGACTGTCCGTAACCTCGGGAGGAAATCATATTTTTTATTTATTTTATTGATAATTTCAAAATAACTAGCTTTGGCAAATAAAAAAACCAATTCCGTTCCATTTCAACGATGCAAACTTCAATGTCATCATTTTTCATACTTTACACATTAATCCACTTTCCTCAAAATATCAAGCATGAACCCAAGTGATCCTTGACCTTGAATATCAATAATTCATCAAATTAGGCTCGCGAAACCATAAATATTCCAATGTTTTTGGTTCCTTCCAATATTCAATTGGAATGCCTTGACTAATGCATCGTATCATGTTGAAGTTCGTATCGTTGAAATGGAACGAAAACTCATTATTTTTTAAAGCAGAGTGCAAAATTTTCGAAAAGTATTTGTCAAAAATAGTGAGACAGTCTTTTTTCCCATTCCAAATCTGAATTTACTTTGAAAAATATATAGGGAAACTGGATTAATTATCGAAACAATGATTGAGAAAAAAAAACCGGTTTTTTCCAACGATGCGAACTTCAGTATCAACATTTTATTTTGCAATAATTGGTCTGGACAATAAAATGATCCTCCCTTGCGAGCCAAAAACTAAATCAACGTCATGGAAAATCAAAACTACAAAGCAAATTCCGAATCGACGAGAAACCGATTGGAGGCACGAAACATTTTTCCCTGGAAAAAATTGGAATCTTGGAAAATTTGAAAAAAATCCCTTTCATCCAATAACTAAGTCCGAAAGTCTAAACGTGGAAAAAATTGTGAAAATTATCACCCAGTAAGCTTGAAGGAGACGAAATTTTTCAAAATTGATTAATAGCAAAAGTTCTTACTTTCTATCGAGTTGGTTCGTACCGCCGACGTTAATAGTGTTGGTATAATTATCGAGGGAGCGAGATACCGTGACAGCGTTTTCGAGGAGCTGTGGTATCGTGACGATACAACGGACACCTGCGTTTGAGAATTGCCTGGCAATTTCGTCCGCAGTATAGAGAGGGTTTGCAAAAGTTGGGACGAAGCCGGCCTCCAAACAGCCGTGTATGCCGATGAGGTATTCGGGCAAATTTGGCAGAAGAAAACCGATGCGGTCACCTTGTTGAAGGGGCAATTTAGCAAGGAGGGCTTTTGCCAATTGTTCTGTCAACATTTTGGCCAGACCGAAAGTATACGACCGACCGGAAACTCCACAAGTCTGTGCACATGGAAAAATCGTTTTGAAATAATTGCCAAAGTTGCCACGAGCAGCCGGGATAAAAAAATGAGTAAAAAAATATTTGGAAAACATAATAAAAGTCCGAAATTTTTACCACTGCCGGTAGATCCTCCCACTGGCTAGATCGCGACCACATAAACTGGGACAACGTCTGATCGGGAATCTGGAGATCCCCATAAGGACTTTTGAGCACCGCAGTCGCGAAATTGTCTCGCCTTATCACCGTGTACCGCGGCTTTAAATAACCAGCAACCCAAGCCGTTCGAAAAATTGCTGTACGAAGAAACATTATTGACACGACACTGAAAAACAGAAAAATAGGCAACGCGCGTGGCGAGAACGATCAACACTTTGATAAAGAAACAATTAATTTATTAGCGTATTAATTATCCGGGAGAGTTCGGAGCTTTTTCACAAATTTGATTATTTTCGTCTTAAACTTTGAGTTTAGTATCGTCTCGATTATCGTATGTACATTGTCGAATTCGAAACACCGACGGAGCTGTTCCCAACGGAAAAAAAAACAAATTTTTCCTCTTTTTTTAAGCTTTTTTACGATTTTTTGAACCGGAAACCGTTGTCACAGGACGAATGAGTTGTTCCAATGAAAAGCCAATAGTAACTATGCCAATTTTTCTGTCCGCGACAGTGCCGAGGGCGTATCGAACAAATTTGAGCCGAATGAGAGTCAATTAACGATTTACGGGTGTAAAATAATGACTCGCAATAGAAAACTTGAATACGAAGTTTGAGAACGTGGCTCGAAGTTGTTTACCGAGGCAGAGACCGTCGCTGGGAACTTCCTATTCGTACAAATGTCGCGTTTGTACTAAAAGGCGAAAGAGAGAACGAAACGAAGGAAAAATAAGAATATCTTGGGATTGTGTGTTATCTACATAGGTCGAACGAGGTCGGAGACATAGCGGTCGAGTTCCGAAGCGAAGCAACTTCATCGAATACTCGAGGAACAACCGAAATCGCCGGGCGAGCTCGTCCTCGGAGTCGGAGGTTTGCGTAACGGTTTGTAATCAAGTGAAATTCATGCACTATTAATGAAACTCATAAATAAAGGAAAATATGATTTAATGGTGAGGCCTAATACGATCGCGATTATGAAATCAATGTATAAAGAGTTCGAGACAAAGTTCAATGGATTATTTCGCGGAACGCCATCGATGCGTTGTCAGCTCAAAAAAACAAAAACTCTCCTAGATTCGTACGACGATTAAAAGTCGCGCGAATCGGTTGACTGTGAGGAGTTGAGCTCGCGATACACAAGTATCGGTTAATTCGTCGCGAAACCTTACTCATTCGCGCTGTCTGTCGTAATAATCGGCAAAGCCCTATTCTCCTCATAATTCTCTTCGTTTCTTTCTCTCTTTTCCTCCCATTCTCTTCCCTTTGACAAACCACCACCCACTCTCTTTCCGCGAGAACAAGATAAACCAAACTATCGAGGTTTCCTTCAACCGAACGTCTGATGCTTCACTAGCTTCTTGAAAATTCCATTCTCAAGTTGCATTAGTTCGGTGTACGTTCCAGACTCGATAACCCGTCCTTGATCGAGCACCGCAATCCGATCAGCATTTTTAATTGTGCTTAAACGATGTGCTATTGTTAAAACTGTTCGTCCTGCTGTCGCTCGCTCCAAAGCCTCTTGCACGTAATGCTCACTTTCTGCATCCAGAGCACTCGTCGCCTCGTCCAGGATGAAGATTTTCGGATTCTACGAAAAACAAAAGTTTTCTGCTTATGCAAATCTTTTTTTTTCTCCAATTTTATGGAATTATGTAACGTGTGTCTTTCCATTAAAAAATTCATTGAATGAGATAGAAAGTTTTCATTTTTCTACGCTCGACATGAGAAGAGCAAATGTCGACATATTCTCCGATCGCTTCGAGTCGAATTAGCTGACAAATCATTTCTATTGATTCGACTCGTTTAAATGGCCGTCAATCGACAATCGTTCGGAGCAAATTCATCGTCGTTGCTCAATATTTTTTCACTTTTGTCCTAGATATTTATAGAAACTCACTAAATACTTTAAAAACGACTGTATCTCATTTGTGGAAAAACGGAACTTGATAACGAGCTTTTAATAACAGGCCGATTACCAGTATTGACGTTCACATTGGAATAAGTGTTTACGTTCTTATCATTGGTAATTCAGTCCTTAAGAACTGGAAAAACAACTTGGAAACTTTGCTTTGTACGTTTTTTAAATACATATTTTTTCATGGCAACTTTTGGCTCAATTCACAGCAGAATAAATGCCATCAACCAGTCTATGGTGAAGACTTTACGAAATTTGTGTCATCGTATGTGATGCTAAAGAATATTATCACCAAATATTATTAAACTCTTATCGACAAAAAAAAATCTACCAAATTGTATTAATTTTGACGAAAAAAAAATCCTCGACACGGCACCAGTTCTTTTTTTTGTTGATAATCAATATTTGCGGGTTTTCTGTCACGCTAGTTTCTCTGCCAAGGTCCCTTGAGCTAGTTTTCCTCCGAGCAGAGATAAACTGCGAATAACGTCAACCCTTTGCCTCAACGTGGCATGAGTTTTTGAGTTTCATGATGAGGAACTCGGTAGAACGAGAGACGAGATGGATGGATGAGTAGAATCGACACATTTTTGGACGCACGATCGAAGTTTTCGTCATAATTATCGAATGTGGAAGTTTACCTTGATAAGAGCTCTGGCGATCGCGACTCTCTGTCGCTGTCCACCGCTCAAAGTGATGCCCCTCTCGCCGACCATGGTGTTTAATCCATTGGGCATTTTTTGGGCGAATTCAAGGACATTGGCTTGTCGGGCAGCGTGAATGATGTCGTCCTCGCAGACGTGTTCAGTGCCATAACTGATATTCTCTTTTATGGTGCCACCGAAAAGCACAGGTTCTTGAGAAACGAATCCAATTTGCGATTTGACCCAATTTGGTTCGATATCTCGTAGGTCGTGATTATCGAGGAGCACAGAACCTGAGCTAGGATCGTAAAATCTTAGAAGTAAAGAGGCAATAGTAGATTTTCCAGAACCGGATGGTCCGACGATTGCTGTTATGGAACATTCGCTCACATGGAGATTGAAGTCCTTCAAAATCCAGCAATCGTCTCGAGCCGGATATTTGAAGTTGACGTTACGAAATAAAATGTCCCCGGAGAGTGGAGTCTCGAGGATCCGGCCTCCGGAAACTGGGATCATCGGCTGACGATCGATCAGTTGAAAAACGCGAGTACTCGCGCCCAACGCGCGATTCAGTTCGGAGTAAAAGCTCGAAAGTCCACCAATGGAGACTCCGATGTACGCGGCATAGAGGAGGAATGCGCTTAAGTTTCCGACCGTTATTGTCGCGTCGGTAATCATTGCGCCGCCATAATAGAGCACAGACAAGACTATCACGTTCCCCGATAGTCCGGTCATCCCGAAGAAGAGTCCTTGGTAGAAACTCGCCTTGTAGGAGAGTGCCAGGAGGTCGTTGAGTTTTTTGCTGTATCGTGATATTTCGTTGCTTTCCTGAGCGAATGCTTTGACGGTTCTGATGTTGCTGATTCTCTCCTCGACGGTGGTGTTCATCGAGGCGAGACTGTTTTGCACTTCTTCCGAGATTTTCTTCACAAAACGCCCGTAAACTACTGCCAGGGCAGCCACAGGAGGTACAACAGCCAAACTGACCATAGTCAATTGTGGCGAAACGTAAAACATCATCGAAACTCCAGCGATCGTCATTATCGACGATCTCAAACCGTCCGAAACGTTGCTCGTCACTGCCGAGCTCACCAACTGCGTGTCACCTGTAAAAATAATTATCCTGATTGATGGGAAGCATCACTCGAAACCGCTGAACCCTCGAATTCTCCGATCAGCGAGAAACTCAATAAATTACCGTCATGTTGAAGCTTGCATCGTTCGAATACAACGAAATTCTGTTTTTTCTTGAGCAGAGCTCGTAATTATTTTGCAATATTCGGTCTGAACAATAAAACGATTTTCTCTTGCGGGCCAAAAACTAAATCAACGCGAAGAATCACCATAATTTCCAAAATCCAATAAATAATTAATGGAAAAAACATTTTTCATTGGATTTCAACGTTGCAAACTCCAGAGTCATTAAATTACCAGTCAATCGTCCTACAAGCTCGCCCGTACTGACCCTGTCGAACATCCCTGTTTCCTGCTTGATTATCGAAGAGTACAAGTTTTTTCTCAATGTCTGTGTTATCCTGTGGCCCATGGTGGCCATGAGATAAACTCGACCGAAATTACATATTGCACCGATCAAGAAAACTCCGGAGAGCACCAGAGCCAAGTTGTTCAAATTTTCTCTCGTCTTCTCTTTGTCGTTTGTGTAAATAATGTCTATTATTTTTCCCACACAAAAAGGAACAGCCATCGTCACGGACGACGACACAATAAGCAGAGCTATAGCTCCGGCGAGTCGCCATTTCTCTGGAGCCGCTATTCCGAGGAGCCTCCTAAGCTCTGACTTTTTTTGGGCCTTCGACAAAGGCACAACATTGATTTTGGATTTTGCGGACTCTGCCGATTTCCATCGAATCGTTCCGATGGATATTTTCTTCTTTGTGAAATTCCGAATTTCCAAAGATGAATTTTTCCATCCATGGAAGTGACAGTTTTGGAGGAGATGTATTTTGGCTTGGGAGTTAGAAAATATTCTCCCACAAGCCTTCAATCGATAGACCAACGTCATCTTCCGGCTGAATTCTCATTGAACAAATAAATTGCTGTCTCTTTCAACCCTGGATTTGTTGTTTTCCCATTGGTCATTGAGAATTTTCTTCTCTCTGCTATGAAATTATCAAACAAACATTTATATGATTTACGTAATTATTTATACGCGCAGATTCAATTTGGCAAGTTTTCATATCGAGCGTCACGAGGGTCTGAATTACTCAAAAAAACTAGAACTAAATATTTTGGCTAAACAATTAGCTGGATACATAATTAGAAAACGAAAATGTCAAGTAAAAAGCGCGGTTTCGTTATGAAAATAAAGAATGTACTTACGTTGCGTGTTATTCGGGATATGGAACGAAAATCACCTGGAAAGTCTCAATCGATTATTTTTCATTACGAGGAAAATCGACACGCGCGATTAGGTTAGAAATGTTGCTATGGCGGCAATGAAATAGCGAATCGTTGTGGGTCTATTGTATAACGTGATTGTGCAACATTCGATTAGACGATTTTCTAATCATCAATGTTTTTCCTCAGCCCGGCAGCTAAATGCGCTTTGTTTATTCGCTTTTCGTATTTGATCAGCTGATGCAAATGGAGGACTGAATACCTGACTGACGAAGGGAGAAATTGCCTCAATTTATATTTATTTCTTTGTCACTTTTTGCTCAAATCCTCGGACATGCCAGGCTCGTTAGTTATGACGAAACTTTATTTGAATTTGTACTAGTTTTCCTCCATCGGTGTCATCGCTGCTGGAGCCTTCGAAAACACTTTTCCTGATCAATTACGTCAACCTCACTATGCGCTAGCAGGCACGTACACGTGTGATATGGTTCTTGATCCTCTAGAGGCCAATACGAGAACTACCATCACGTTTGATAACACGATAATACACAATTTAATGTTTTTGTATTTTGAGGTGAGATTACGAATATACGGTAGTTTTTCCATCGAGACTTGTATTGAGCATCATGTTGAAGTTTGCATAATTGGTATGCAACGAAATTCTGTTTTTTCCTTGAGCCGAAGCTCGTAAATATTTGCCATAATTTCCAAAATTCGATGAATTATTAATGGAAAGAGCATTCCTCTTGAGCAGAGGTCGTGATTATAATAAATAATTAATGGAGAAAGGATTTTTCGTTGAATCTCAACGTAGCAAAACTTCAGAGTCAAAATTGAGCCGAGAAAACTTTAATAAACCATAAATTGAATAGAATTTTATACAAAAACGATGATTTTCCTCAATGAAATTCAATTTTCGACGTAACATTATTTCAGAGTTTCTTCATTAAAATTCGTTATCATTCGCCATGTTTTAGAACGTACAAAGAAAATATTTTCGCGTTAGCATCGATGGGATTACCTTAAATTGCCTCAAACATTTTGAATAATTGCTGCATTCTCGATGAGGACCCTCAAAACATCGTGGAACGTGAGTCAGAGACCAGCTCTCGTTTCTCGATAAAATCAATTCTATTACAACCATAAGAGCTCGATTATTTTCATGATTTTTGAGTTTCTGGACACACAGCATTCTATATAGTATTCAAATAAAGATCTTCGATATGAAGGAGGCAGTATACGGTCGGGATATTTGTATTACACAAGAACGCTTGATCGTTATTAAAACAACAATTATTGTTAATAATGAGGAGATGAAAATGGGACGTCTGGATCACTCCTCCAAGTCCAGGTCCCCTAATTCTTCCTCGAGACCTTCAAGATCTTCCTCGGCGAAGAGATCCTCGTTTATGGCCAAAGCTGCGGCCCCTTCGCCCACGATAGTCACTGGAAAGCAAATTATTTCCTCACACAATGTTCCTTTTTCCATAATTCCCAGCTCTACAGGGGAAAAAAATTCCCATGATTTTTGGGAACAAGCCTCAAACTGCATAGTTACCAAAAATCCTCATCACCTGTACTTTTATAAAAATAATGATAAATATTTAGATGTGGGGCTTTTTCCAAAAATGGAGATCAAATCTTTTTTTTTTGCATCAGTTAATAAATTTTACCGTCTTTTTTGCAAAAAGCCCCACTTGTAAATAATTACCAAAATAATAATTATTGAAAATTTACCCGCAGCTGCTTCGCCGTTCGTTTCCGGTTTATTTTCGCTCTTCAGTCTGTCGTCACGAGCAAATGTAATTCCCGTAGTATCCAGTTCAGTCGCTTCACAAGCGAGTCGATCCATGTCGAGCTCCCGGTACTCAACGCCCTCGCCATCTTCGTCTTCCAGCAAATAACTGTCGAAAGCTTCGTCTCCGTCCTCGATACCTTAACGACGAAAAAAAAAAGTTTCAGCATTTCCGGGTGATGGAGAAAGAAAAGGAATTATTTGGACTTTCAAGTCGAATAAGATTTTCTCACCATCGCCAGTAGCAAGCTCCGGATTGAACGAAAACATTTCTCGCCCCGAAATTCCCACTTGGCGACCCGCTTTGTAATCGCTTCGTTTCTTCTCTTCGTCCTGTACCGCCTTCTCCTTCTTCTCTCGCAATTTCCGCTTTTTCCAAGCAAGGAAAGTTTGCAATGTTATTTTCGTCTGATTAGGGCCCAAATTCGCACGCTCTCTTTCTATCAAATCCTCCAATGATATCTCATCCTTCTTGTCTTCCTTCTTACGATCCTTTTTCAAAACAAAACCAGGCGGCAGAGCGTGTCTATAGATGCATTTGAGGCCCGAAGGACATTCCCAGAACCAACCGTATTTCGACTTTTCGACGGCCTCCAAAAAGTGCTTACAAATCTGTGGAAAAAATGGAATTTTTTTCATCCAATGCATGGAATTATTTTTTTTTCCGCTCACTTTTCCATTCCACTCACAATATCCGTCGTCGGCTTGTTGGTTGCTGTGCCGTGCTTTTTCTCAACAACCTCTTTCAACTTATCTTCATCCCATTTGTCCATGGTGTCGGCCTCTTTGTCGTCATCCCGCATATCGCAATAGAGCGAACGCTTTTCCGCTTTCCTTTCTATAGTCAAGTCGTGAGAGAATTTGCATTTGTCTCCCTTTGTACATTGGCCTTGTTTGAAAAACGCACAAACTACGGATTTCGGATCGATTCCTGTGGGAGAAAATGTTCTTCTAGCATTCAGAGCCAATTGTGTTGAAGTTTTCATCGTTGGTATTCAACAAAATCCTGCTTTTCTTGACAAGATCTCATGATTTTTCTTAAATATTCAGTCAAGGCAATAGAACAACGTTTTATCAAGATCCAAAAATAATAGAAGATAGAAAAATAACAGAAAAATAATTTATTGTTGGAGCCCGACGTTGCGAACTTTAGAATTATTAAGGGAAATCTTAATTTTTGGACAAAAAAACGAAATTATTTCTATTTTTTCCAGAAGTTACATGGTCAGGGCGGTCGAAATTGCGTTGAGTCGTGAAAAACTATTGCAATTTATCTGCAGAACTGAATAGAAATCTGCCAAAAGTTCTTGTTTTTTCGCTGTTTCTTGGCAAAATTGCGTCCGTTTACCTTTTTCAATTTTTTGGCTCTGTACAGGTTTGAAAAGAAGAGCTAATTCCTTCTGTTCCTTGAGTTTTTTTTCTTTTTCGAGTTTCTTGGCATTTGGATCAAGGGCCTTGCCGGAACCTACGCCAGGCTTAACTTGCTTCTCTACTTGCTGGATGAATTTTTGTTGCTTCGCGCCCTTCTTGTTTTTGAGACCAAAGGTTTTGTCCTGCAGAAAAGGGAAATCATTAGGAGGAGGAATAAATAGAAAACTTTTCACCAAAACGTTTGCCGTGGAGAAGAAAAAAAAAGGGTGCCGGAGATGCAGGAAAGTCATAGTGCAAACATGTGGAACGTTCGTCAAACTATTTTTGGTTAATCGTGAATAAAAATCATTCCCTCACTAACCTCGATCACTTTTTCCTTCTTTTTCATCTCCGTCTTTTTGCTCGGAGCAGGAGCTTTTTTCGGCGGCATTTTGATGGCTCGTTATTATCCTTTCAATCGAAAAATATTTTAAAAAATTGAGCAGAACACCACTTTTCTCAACTAAAAGGAGTAGCCATTATTATATACGAAATGACCAGTTTGCGCAGGTGAGGAAGTCAGAGTCTAGGGATATTGCATTTTCCCGTGCGTACTAAAGTCACCAAGAGAATTTTTCTTCATTCAATTCCCCGATCGTGTTATGTCCTGTAGTTACGACAGATTGCCTGTTCCAAAATTTGAATAACATATACACAAAAAAATGAATTAAAAGAATGCCATAACCAAAGAAATTCTTTGAGTTATTCATTGTAATCTATTGAATGAAAAAAAACCTCTGATTTGAAAATTTCATCGCAGCGGAAATAGTAGAAAAAAATGATTGGCATGAAAGTAACTGTAGTTAAAAATTTGGCCGCAACAGATAGCGCGCTGTTTGACGGCCGCTCGGCCGAGTCTCTTCCGCCGACGATTGTTGGTTACAACAGTGCTTTTCGTGAAAGAACAAAAAAAATATCTTCACGAACATGGCAAAATTCGATCTAACGTCCCGAATCGGGCAATACCTTGACCGGCATCTCGTGTTTCCGCTGTTGGAATTCCTTTCGGCAAAAGAGGTGAGCTCAAAATTCTTTAAATGCGAATGATCGTCCATGTGGCATTTGGGGTTATAATTCGATAAACGCTCACTTTTCGCTTGGGCTAGATCTACGATGAGAACGAGTTGCTGCAGGCCAAACTCACTATTCTTAGCAAAACCAACATGATCGATTATGCCATTGACATCAGAATGATCCTCTATCCGGATGCAGAGGTTCCCGAGGTGAGAAACATTCCGAGAGGAAAATACCCTGATTCACCAATGACTCTGGTGTGTCAAAAAAACAAAAACTAATGAATTCCTCTGCTTTTTTGTCAACCAGGAACTCAAAGCTCGTCGTGCAGAAGTCGTGCAAGAGCTCAGTATTCTACAAAACAACGTCGGAGTTGTTGTCGCTTTAATGAATAATGAGAAAGTCATGAAAAAAATGGAGGAAATGAGAGACTCCAAGGCTCTCATAAATTATCTTACTCAAGAATCTGAGGTTTGTACATTCACCGAAAATTTTCAAGCTTTCGTTTTCGACACTCCTTTTCATTTCTGCATCCGTTTTTTTACAGTTCAGGGTAGAAATGATGGACAGTCTCGTAAAACTTGCTAAATACAGATACGAGTGCGGTAATTACTCCGTTACAACGTCCTATCTCTATCTCTACATGCTCATCATGCCTTCTACGGATAAGGTACGTCCTTGAACCTCAAAAATTCAAATTTTCATCCGAAACTATAATTTTTTTTTTCATTATTAATTTTAATTTTTTTATCGATTGATTAAATTTCATTTTTATTATTATCCAATTAATTAATTAATAATCAATTGAATATACTTTCGTTGTTTTTTCCAGAACTACTTGAACGTCCTTTGGGGAAAATTGGCGTCAGAAATTCTTGCCCAGAATTGGGAAACTGCTTTGGAGGATGTGAACAAATTGCGCGAATACATTGACAGCAACGTAATCGGAAATTCACTGCAAGTTCTTCAACAACGTACTTGGCTCATTCATTGGAGTCTTTTCGTATTTTTCAATCACGTTAAAGGCCGAGATCTCATAATCGAGATGTTCCTTTATCGTCCACAGTGAGTTGGATCCATTTTTTTTTAAATATCAAAGCTCCGGATTTTCGGAAAATGACGAAATTATGTTTATTTTTTTTCCTGCAGCTACTTGAACGCTATTCAGACAATGTGCCCGCACATTCTTCGTTACTTGGCCGCTGCGGTGATCGTCAATCGCTCGAGGCGATCGACCCTCAAGGATCTCGTCAAAGTAATCCAACAGGTAAAATCTTGCAAACTGTAAAAAAAATGTTTTTTTTTTTTAATTTCGCGATAATTCCATTTTGAGAAAAATCAAACTCGAAATAATGACAATGATAAAATGGATGAATAGGAATCTTACACGTACCGTGACCCAATCACCGAGTTCCTTGAGCATCTGTACGTCAACTTCGACTTTGATGGTGCTCGCCAGAAACTTCAAGAATGCCAGACCGTCGTTTTCAACGATTTCTTCCTCATCGCCCTGTTGAACGAATTCGTCGAAAACGCGAGGCTCATGATTTTCGAAACATTCTGCAGGATTCATCAATGCATCAGCATCGGGTATGAACTTTTGCTTTTCTTTTATGACTTTGAAGTTCGGAACGTTAAGATTCAACGAAAAATCCTTTTTCCATTATTTATTCATGGAGTTTTGGAAATTATGTCCATTTCTCGGGTCGATTTTGTTTTTGGGACACAAGAGGGGATCGTTTTATTGTTTAGATCGAATATTGCGAAATAATTGGTCATGTTTTTTATTTTTGTCGCGTTCGGAATGAAATTCAACTGCTCTCTTGTTGTTGCAGAATGCTGGCGGAGAAGCTGAACATGAAAGCCGACGTGGCAGAATGCTGGATCGTGAACCTGATCCGTAACGCGAGGTTAGACGCGAAGATCGACAGTAAGCTCGGGCACGTTGTGATGGGAGGTCAACCGGCATCGCCGTACCAAACTCTTGTTGAGAAGATCGAGACACTAAGCGTGAGGAGCGAAGCTCTGGAGAATCTTATCGAACGAAAGCTCAAAGCGAAGAATCAAGATCCAGTCAGTATAGTGTGGAACTAACGAAATAATTGGAACCGTAAACCGTTGGACAATCTTCGGAGGCTGATCCAATACCCTGGGAATTTAACATTGTCGACTCGAACAGAAGGAAAATTCAAATATTAGCACAATGTTGTTTCACACTTTTAAACAAACTCGTGTCAATAAATTGGAAAATTTTCTCAAAACATTTTTATTCTCCATTTGTACAAAAAAAAAGAATTTCCCTAAAAAAGCGCACAGTCAGGCGACAAAAAAAACAGAATGTGGGGTCGCGAAAACGCTTCAGCGGAGATTAAGGAGGTTCGCTATATACGAAAATATGATAAGAATTTAATAAAATTTGATGATAATATTCTTTAAATTTTTTTTCTATTTTTCATCCACACAGTTGTCGAATAATTTGAGTTTGCAATTTGCAGAAAATATGACTGTATATCCTGTGCTTATGCATGCAAACTCTAGTGCCGAATTACTCGAAAACTATGCGGAAGAAAGATCTCAAAAATTTGTCGATTCATATTCAATCCCGGAGAGTCTGCTCACCAAGTGTCATTCAAAATAGCCACCCTCCTCAAAGAAAAGAAAAAAAAACCATTTTCTAGTGTACAAAGTTCATTGAGAGCACGTGATTGTGCGGTCAGGTCGAAAAACATGTTGAAATGTGTAAATTATTACACAAATATTTGTTTCTAAATATTCATTGATTTTCGCGAAGGAAAATGTATCCAGAAGCTAGAAAAATAATCTCTGCAATTTTTCAACATCGTTGCTCAATGCCCGGAGTGCGAAATTCAATTTTTTTTAAAGAAAATAATAAAGTATGAAATTTGTAAATGAAAATAACTCGTTGGAATGGCTTCGGGCATTGTAACGATTTTTAGAAGTACGACTTGAGATCGACTCGGGAATCATTGCAAGTTTGTGTTGTCGAGATCGTCGACAATGTCGGTCTCTAAGGTCGCAGCCGTGAAATTACATCCCGTGTAACATTCCTTCTCAAGGCAATACGTAAGGACGCTGCGCCAGTAAGGATCTTGGGAGAGCAATTCCGGGTTGCCCAGAATTATGAGAAGTGCACGGGCTCGGGTTATCGCAACGTTCAGTCGTCTCGGCGAGGCCACAAAACCCAAGGCGTGTTTTATATCTTCAGTCACTAAATTATTCGCCGATCTGACCGTCGATAATATGATGACTTTTCGCTCTTGACCTTGAAACTCTTCGACGCTGCCTACTTTGGGAAGCTCCATGTCCAACTCCATTAGCAAATCCTTGATTTGTCGGACCTGAAGAGAAAAAAATAGAGAAAAGATTATGGAGTCTCATGATGGGATGAGCTGACTAAAGTTACGCGAACCACGGACAATCAGAAAACCTTTTGCTATGTCGTAAAAAAATTCGAAGAAATTGTAGCGTCGTACATATTATTTAATGATGTATTCACCAAATTTGATTGAATTCTCATTTTTTTAAACTTTTAATATTTTTAACATTGTTTAGCTTCGTGATCCAATCTCCTTAATTTGGCTCGATGGAATGTCTCACCTGTTTTTTATACGGCGTGATAATGCCAATGTCGTTGCCACTGATATTCCGATCGTAGAGCTTTAAAAGATAAAGATAAGCTTGAGTGGCTTCGGCTGGATTGTACCAGCTGGGACTGTCCGGGTCTTGTAAATTCTGGCCATTGACACCGTGGAAAACGATAGCAGTTGGGTGTCCGGTTCTCGTTGGGAGATCCTCAGCCATGGAGAGAAGAAACGAAGCTTCGGGGCTGTCAGTCGGGGAGAGTTGAGCGACGAGTTCGGAGTCGTAAAACAAGGAGTTGGGCAATTGAAGGATTTCGGGAAGACTTCTGTAGTTGATTACGAGTTTAGTTACGAGTCTGGGATCGTAACCACGCTCGAAGCCTTCGTAGTCCTTCTGATATGGAAATTGGTGCAAAAGCCTCGACAGGAAAGACTCGCCAAGACCAAAATGCGAGGCTAGTCTGCTGTTGACTACCGGACCGAGTTGCATCGGATCTCCTGCGAGAATAACTTGCCCGTAGCTCGAGTGAACAAAGTTAAGGGGCACCATGATTTCCGGCTCGGTTGCTTGGCCGGCTTCATCGACAAGGATGTGCGAGAAGTGACCTCGTGGGAATCCCATGTTGTGGAGCAGGCCCAGAGCGATGCACGTACCAACGGTGATCCTGTGTCGACCCAGCACGCTCATCGTGCAATTTAGTTTCGGCTTACCAAACTCGTAATCGTTGTTTGTTCGAGTGCTCCCCTCTGCAGCTAAATTCCCGGTGGCACAGTAAGGCAATAACCTCTCGGGTATGCTGTCGTCATCGAGACAATGGTGAGCAACCAAACGCACGAGGTCACCAGGTCTGAGAAACCCGCTATCGAGCAACCTCTCGGAAATGAGATTTGCTGAACTATTCGAAGGGGTCGCGATGAGCAATCGACTCTCGGGGAGCGTTGTTATTAATTGCAAGATAGTCTCGCACAGCGTGATCGTTTTCCCAGTGCCTGGCGGCCCGAAAATCACGTACGGCAAAGGCCGCGCCACGCCTTTCAAAATATTACGAACAGCTTCTTTCTGATAGTAATTTAATCTTTGGTTGTACCATACGAGGTCCCGTTTTTTCGGTTGTCCACTTTGTGGATGCATCGCGGTTTGTGCGTCAGTCGAGCTCGTTACTGAATTTTTCGATTCTTCAATCTTTCCCGGACTCGGTCCCGTCGTCTCGATCTCACTCGCTACATTTACCTCCGTGCTCACGACCTCAGCCTCCGCCACATTCACCTGCAAACTTTTTTCCACTACGCGAGTCGGAAAAAGAATTTCTGTGCCTAAATTTATTACTGCGAGATTCACGGCGTTGTGGCATCGGGCGATCGATGAGTACGACGACTTAAAAGTCACTTGACACTCCTCCGAACCATAAGTCTCGTGGAATCGTTGGTTGAACTTTAAACGAACTTCGGAACTTTGCACCTTGTGAACGAAACCCTCGTACTTCAGTTTTCCTACAAAATTACGTCATGAAATATGTTGAAAATGCTCGAAAATCCATTCAACTCGAGCTAATCAAGTTTTTTCAACGTTACGCTTCTTTTTCAACCAAAAATAACGGCAAATTTTTATAATTTTTTCTATAATCTCAGAAATTCGTAAATTTTGTGAAAAAATCTGAGAAAATTCATTAAATTTGAGGACCGTCCAATAAACTGGAGTTTCCCCTCTCAATATTTTTTTAACGATATAGATTTCGCGGGCAAGATGAAGCAAAGTGAAAAGAAAACGAAGCCTATGACGAGAATTTGGAGAAATATTTACCTCTTGAGTCGTCCCAATTGAAAGAAACAATTGCTCGGTCTCCGACGATCAAGGAAGGTCTTTTTTCCACGAGACCAGGAACTGTGAGGCTCAAATATTCTCCGTGGGGTCTGAGGACTGCGCTATTCAAATCGTATCGTTGAAGGTCAATAGTGAGACTGATTTCTTCGAGATACAAGAGCGCGTGAAATCTCGTGGTGTAATTTTCCAGCCGCAATGCATCGGTCAAACAAGGAATTGCTTCGCTTGCTGCGACTTCGCACTCGAGTTGATTTCGCTTTTCGTTGACGGACGGCAAAACCGCGTCCCAAAAGCGTTGAGGGACTCGGAACACTCCGTTCCTTACAGCGACGAAAGAAGGCGGTTTACAAGGTCGTACGCCTTGCACGTAGTTTCCTTCGTCATAATCACCCTGTGTCGCAACTTTGTCGTTTCTTGCGAACGCCCAACTCCCACAAAACGCTGAAGACTTTTTCGCATTAACATTTATCCGGAATTTACGGCCGATCTTAAAACCTTTGAAAATAAATATGAAGAGTTCTTCGGTTGTGCCGACGAATTTAGCGCGACACTTGAACTCGAAGGTCATTGTTGTTGATCCTGGAATTCGCTTAACTTCGTCCAGCGGCGGTGATAAAAGGGATAATTGCGATTGCGCCTTCTTCGACATAAAACAGCCACGAATAAATACTTGCTCGCTATTCCCCGTGTTCTCGACCATTACCGACAAAGTTTTTTCCTCGTGAACCTCCAAATCAAATGTCAAGTTGCTCGTTATTACTAGTCCTTCCTTGTCCAAATAGAGCTCGTTCATATTCGATCGAGTCACTTGAGCACCGATCGGCAGAAGCGATGAAGATTCACACTCGGCCACCTGGAACGTTCGAAAGGAAGAATTTATTCCTCCAAAAAATTCATCACGCTGAAGGTTGCAACGTTGAGATTTAACGAATAATCTTTTTTCCATTAATTTTTGAATGAATTTTGAAAATTATGGACATTTTTCGTGTCGGTTTAGTTTTTGGGGAACAAGGAGGATCGTTTTGTTGTCCGGACCAAATATTGGAAAATAATTACGAGCTCTGCTCAAAGAAAAAAACAAATTTTCGTTGCATTCCATCGACGCAAACTTCAACATGATAAATGCAACATAACTCAATCGAATGGTTCGAAAAAACTCAAGTGAATTTTTGAATATTTATTCACCTGATTAAGGGGAACGACCGTCAAAGAGCGCCACGTGTGAATTCCTTGTTCACTTTCTATGCTGTCAGAGACAACTTTGTCCCCGACATGGGGAACGTATCCAGTTTCGCACGAGGCTTTATTGAAAATGGTATCTCCGTCGATGCTCCCTGCTCCAAGATTCGAGTCCCATTTGGTGACCTTGCCGACCTTGAGTTTTGATCGGAGCGGCTGGATATTATCGACTTGAAGAACTTCGCCGGCCAAGTCGCCGGATTCCTCGTTAATTTCAACGAGCGATTCCAGCGTCAACCAATCGCCGACGTACGGCACAAAGTTCGAGTTTACTTTGTCAAGATTGAGGGAAACATCCGCTGGCTCGAGAAAAACTTGTCGGCCGTTGCGTCTCACAACTTTGGCAACGATGCTCCGTTTCATCATTTGCGCCTGGACGATATGATTTTTTTTACTCTCCGCACTCTCGTCAATTTCCTCGTCCCAATTATTTTCTACGATCGATAATATTTTGCGTATTCTCGGCGCCTCGCCCTCGTCTCTTTGGTATCCCATGAAATAAACTCGATTCCCTATTTCTAAATTATCAACGTATACGTTGGACGCTTCGCACATGTAACGCTTGTCAACGAGAATGTGACTGGACGATATACTCGTCACCGTCCCTGTCGTGTAGAAACAACCCTGCGGATCGTTGTCCGCTTCGTAGTTTGCCACTGTTACCGCGTCATTCAATTTTTCTTTGGCCTCCGTCAGTCGTGCTATGAGATCGTTGATGTTAGGCTCGGCTGAGGACTCATCACTGCCTAACACGTACTTTGTTGCTTTTACCAGCAACGACAACATTTTTGTCTCAATTTTTCTGACTATTGTCCATATATCTGAGAATTTACACAAAAAAACACAATTTTCATTGAAATCTGAAGAAGGTATAAGAAATTTTCAATCAGGGACGCTCGTTCAATTATTTTAGGCAATGAATGAATTTTTGACAATTACACGAGCCCCTAAAGATAGAAGAAAATTTCGATCATTTATTTGATTTTGTAGATTGTGAAAGAATAAAATTGACGGGAAAATTTTGTTTGGAGAATGGAATTGAAAATGAAAATTCTAGCCTTACCTCCACTCTGTAGCTTTCAAATATTCCAATTCTTTCCGCAGCGATTGGACCCGTTTGGCATGTAATTCCCGATTGAGCTTTTTCTGTTGTTTCTGCACTTGGAGCTCAGATTTCATGTGACTAAGGATTTTTGCAGTCTGCGAACTGCCCGAAGCAAGACCAGAATCCTGAGATTCACTCTGTCCTGGCGATGGTCCTAATGCAGTTGGTGAAAGTGGCGAAGAGTTCATTACTTCGGAATCGAACAACAATTCTGGTGACAATTGAATCGCAGAGTTTATTGCAAACGCAAAAATCACTCAATGGTTATCGAATAACCTCAAAACATCATCGAAATCTTTGTGGGTCTTAATAACCTCGAGTAAACTGCAAATCTGGGAACGTAGTAATGGCAATGATTCTGAATTACTAGGAGAATACTTGGATATGGTCAATTGTTACAATATTCATCAACATTTACAGAATCGTACGCTCTCAGATTTGTAAACAATGCGAGAGGATCGCGAGAGCCTGAACAAAGAACTTTTGAATCGAACATTCGGAAGTTGCCTCTAATCATATCCGGTCTGAGTAAATCTCGATTGAACGTCATTTCCGCTACCAGCACAGTTTTCTTTCAAACTTTTCAAAATCGTTTGTTCACGACTCACATTAAAATTATATGAATCTTGAATCGGTTATCCCGTAAAGTTAATCAAATGGTTCCGGTACATCGATAAAAAGCACAGTAGTAATTTTGTCTCCGGGTATTTTTAAAATTCGTCGTTACACTCTTGAGCTCGTGTCGCGTCGTCGGTAAAAATTCTTAGGAAAGATATTCGACGATGAAGAAAGTGCAACTACAACGAACGGGTGTGGAGATCGCAAATCCCAGAGACCATATGAAACCTTTCAATTTTTGTTGCAACATACATCGACAAGATCCAGAAACGCGTTACGACCCGAGAATTCCGCCGATGATAACGTCACTGACGAACATTGCTCCAAACAATAAAGAAGGTCCGGACCTAAAATTCCGTCTACAGGATATCGCGAAACAGGATCGCGTTCTGACCGTGCGGAGTGGCGTCCACAAGGTCAAAAGTTATACGCAGATGGGTCGAGGAAACAGAGGTCGAGGTCCTTTACAATGGTACCTCGAGGATGAAATTGCTCTGGCGCGGGACATAATCACGAACGAGAAGGCGGAGAAACGAAGGAAAGAGCTGAAAAAACGTCGAGATTTATTGAAAGCCAAGAAACATGGGAAACGAAAAAAAATGAAAATTCCTATAACCACCGAAACGGGAGAAATTCAAGGCAACGCGAGTTCATCACCGCAGCACAGATCATTGTCCCAGCAAGGACGATCGTCTCAATCTAGATCGTCCTCTCAACAAAAGTCATCGATCCAGACAGCGAATGATGGGGACGAGAAAAAAACTGAAAGACCCGAAGAATAAATACAAAAAGTCAAGTTAACCTGGAAAAATATATTTTATAATTAGAAAAATCGAAGGAACGATGTATCAGAAATAAAACCAAAATTCCAACACGATTATTGTTTTTTACCTTTATTAGAAAAAATTATATTTGAGCGACGTACAAAGATCCGTTTTTCATATATTCTCAATGCTTTTTCTTTTATTAATCAATTTAATAGTAATACAATGATCAACGATTTTTTTAGTATGCAAAGGAACTGTGCAAGTCACAAACGTAAGGTCATACTGAAAGATTCTACGACGAGGATTCAGAGCAATTATGGAATCCACACAATAACCGCAACGCAAACATTTCTGCATAGCGATCAATCGCTCTCTGTTGGGCGTCGCGTATTAGGACCGTTTTAGGTCTTTGTCTATATGGCTCGAGATTTCAATTCTAAATGATCAATTTCCTCCAAGATAAAAACTTTTTAAACGTCTTACCGATTGATTTTCCAATATCTTGTTATGCGAACCTTTATCCAAGCTCAAAAGTTAGTTATTGTTAATAACTAAATGTTCCTTTATCTATGGCGTGTTCAAGACGGAGATTCGGTGCAATTATATTTTTTTAGAAATTTCGGGACTTTCGAATCATCTAGAGTTATTATTAACAATCAACAAAAAGATAAATAATATATACTCGTCTCCATGTATTAATAAGAAAAAAAATAACGTAATGTGTGCAAACGTAACGAAAAAGAGCATGAATTTAATATTTGAAAATGACTTTAAAAGTTCATGTTAACAGAAAAATAGAAATAATTCAGAAAGTATTACATTATAAAGCTGCGATGATAAGTCGATCCAATTAAATCGACCAATCTACGTTTAAATTGTCAAATTTTTGGTTTTTCTTTCTCTCGAATAATACTCTTAAATTGAATTTTTCAAATCACCGCAGTCGCAGAGCGTTTTTCCGTACAGCCTTTGAATAAATTATCTAATATACTCTAAACATTTTAAGGTACTTTTTCATCGAAGCATGGAAGTTCATCGGCAAAGATGAAAAAAAAATGAAATGAAAAGAAAAAAATACAATTTTCGGCTAAAATTTAGCTTCATGGATACGTCATGCTTTTTGCTTGCCGATAAACTCTCACTGTTTTCCCTCGTCCGTTATGACAGAGCTGCCAGCCGTTCACTGTCATGGGAATCAGTCTTGAATGGATTATTCTTCAACCACCGTTCTTCGCTTTTGTCATCATAAGGTCTGAGCGCAAATCGTACTCTAAAAACTTGAGTGGCACGTTGTGAAAAAAGAAAATCACAAAATCGTCACTTAAAAAAGAAAAATGAGACATTTTGTACGTAAAATAAAAGATTAGCACTGTTAGGTAAAGATTGAGCGAACTCTCACGATTCTGTAGATTTATTATTTTATCTACACGCGGATTTACATTTGGAAAAAATAAAAATAAGGAAAATAAAAATGTTTGGTGTTGACGAAGATACGAATTCGCTTTAGCCATTTCATTCTTCTAGCATTACGTATAATAGTGAATAATTAGTAAATTCAAGTTTGAAAAATAGTTGAAAATCCATTATCAATAATTTCGAAACGCCAGCCATTCGCTGCGCATTAATTTTCGAACTGTTGTGATTTTTTTATTTTTTGCTAAAGGTTTGGGAATGTTTAGTCGGTTTCGACAGTCACAACTTCTTTCTTCATCGTTGGCTGACTGAGTTGACTTTGCGTGTTCGATGAACTAACCTCTGAGTCACTTTTATCGGCGTGATTATCGCTGAACTCCAATTGTCGTGCGACCTGCGGACTCGTGTCTTCGATTGGAATCGTTTCTGAAAAATTTTCCGCATAAACTTCTAGCGGAGATGGTTCAGTTCCGTAGGCGTCGCTGAATCTTTCGATCGAAGGTTTGTCGGCACTTTCGGAAACGAGTCGACTCTCGAGGGGAGTGGAATTTCGTGGCTCACTGTCGTCGACGATTATTACGTTTCCGTCAGGATCTTCAGACGATCCTGTGGCCGGGGACACAGTTTCTGGCACTCGACTTTTCGATATTACTGATTCGTCGGTCGTCACGGAAGATGTGCTTTCCGTCGGCTCATCGGGAAGGCACGTTACCTCTGGAAGTTTTTTCTCGACCAAGGCCTCGATTTTTTTCTCCTCGTCAGCGGACGTTTCTTTCGTAAGGATTTTATTTTTGTCTTCGCCCAAACAACCAGCCGCGACTCTTTCGTCCGAGGCCTGGCTCGTTATCTCTTCTTGAACCATCGTCTTTTTTGGACAATTATCGATTCTTTCTTGACTCGAACATGCCGACGTGACTTTTTCAACCGGACCCTCGCTTTTTTCTTTACCATTCACCAGGCTCTCGGCAATAATTTCGCTGCTGGAATCTTCCAGTAAAATTGTTTCGCCAACTGGAAGATCCGGAGCGATTTCAACTTGACTAAGATTCTGAGGCACCTCAGCAGCTCCGACTGGCGATCCTGCAGATTCTAACACGTCGTCCGGTTTGGAAGTGAAACTGGTGGTTGAAGTATCTGAAATGGTTATTACTTCCACGCCGGAAGTCTCATTACTAGAGATATCTTTTTCCGAAATAATGGAAATTTCGCGAGAAATCTGATCGACGTTCGTTGCTCGGATCGTTTCGCTCTGTACAAGCTGCTCAGGTTCTAAAGACGTTTTCTCTTCTCCCGAAGTGTCATTGCCGGCGGTAGCTTGTTCCGGAACGATGGAAATTTCCCGAGAAACCTCATCGACGTTGGTTGGCTGTTCAGATGGTGGAATCGTTTTTTTGGCGCAGAGCGGGGCCAAATGTTGGACGACATCGGTGCCGTCGATGCTCAATCGAACGATGGAGCGTTCTTTGTCCTCGAGTATTTCGTATTCAAAAATGGTGATTCCCTCGTTAGCGAGTTCGATGAATTTCTCGCAAGCTTCTTCGGACCAGTGGTCGATATCGTCGGGCATTTGGAGTGAGCACGCAGTGGACAAAGCGGGTATTTGGACGATATCCTCCGGCAAGACTCTCAATTGCGTCGTAATGGCTGAATTTCCATAGTCGATGTAAAAAACTTCGGTGCCGTTGTCACCGTGAGAGAGAATTTTGGCTCTGTACCATTGATCGTCCTCGGGGAATAGAGCAGCGCAAACAGTTCCTTCTTCTATGTGTTCCAAGGGCAAGAAGCTCTCGGCAGTGGCGAGATGGTCGCCCATGGTTTCGAGTTCGGTGACGGAGCTTTGGGCTTGAATAGAAAAGTCGGAAGGTGAGTTGACGTGGCTGACGAAAACGTTGGGTGAGTTTTCCTCGCCGAGAGGAGGAAGTCTTTCTTCGATAATGTGTTGGTGAGGTGAGCAAAGTTCGAGCAAACTTTCGACGACATCCTTGCCTTGTTGAGTCAAACGAACGATCGAAATGTCATCGCGTTCTTCGAGGATCTCAGGATGGAAAATGGTCTCTCCATCGGCAGCAATTCTGATGAACTCGATGCAGGCTTCCTCGGACCATTGTTCGAGTCCTTCAGGCAACGCGAGACCACATTTTCTTGAGTAGGCTGGCTGGGATGCGACGTCGTCGGGGATTTCGCGTATTTCGGTCGATATCGCCGAATTTCCGTAATCGATATAAATGACTTCAGTGCAGGAATCCGAATGGGAAACAACGCGAGCTCTGTACCATGCGCAGTCCTCCGGGAATTTGGCGACGCACAGGAGACCTTCGGTGATTTCTTTCGGCGTGGGGAACATGTCCGCGACGATAAATCTGTCGGCGAGCGTCTCGAGGGACGAGACGTTTTTCGCCTCTTGTATCCAGAACTCTCCGGGAGAAATGACGTGGCTGACGAAACAAGAGCTCAGATCTAAGTCAGGATCGAAAGGTTCTTCGATGAGATTCTCATCGGCAGAAATTCGCGAGCCGTAATTTCGCTGGACGAGCTCATCGACGACGCTCTTGTCATCCACGAAGAGCTCCACTCGCCTTGGCGTACTGTCCGCTATGACAAGCGCCTCCATGGTTTCCACATTGGTCACGACTCCCTCGAACCATTCGCTCGCCGGAGACATCCAATCCTCGTCTCCGTCGGGTATGACGTCCAGACGACATTTCATCGCGTATCTTTTGATCGATTTCATCGAATCCGTGATGACCTTGCATTTTCCTTGGTTCGTGTAAACCGCGTCGGTGTTTCCGTAGTCGATGAAACGCACGGATATTATTTCGGGATCAGCGACGATGACCTCGGCTCTGTACCACATGTCGTCGACAGAATACATGGCCAAACAGAGAGTACTTTCTTCTGGAATTCCTTCGAGCATCGGACAGTTGACGGCCTCGATTTGGAGCTTTTCTTGCATTTGTTCAATCGCCGGCATTTCCTCGACCCTCTGGAGCCAGAAAGAAGCGGGGCTATCGGCGTGAGGACAAATCACTTTGTAACGTTCGCCGACGAGCATTTCCGGTATGGCCGTTTGTACGACCGGATTTTCTGAGACTTCGATGGCTTCGAGGGCTCCCAGTTTTTCGCTTATTTTACCTTCCGCGTTCATCAGCTCGGCTACCCATTTTTTATGCACGTTATACATCGTCGCTGTGAATTCTTGGTCGAGGATGTGAGTTTGAAGGATTTCTTCTTGCTGCTGGATCGAGCCACCGACATTGACCGTCAGCGCTACTTTTATTGCCAATTCGGGTTGCGCGTTGAATTGCGGCTCAAGGACACGCAACGCGTCCAAAGGAAGCTCCTCGTTGTTCCCGTAGTCGATGTAATGGACGGTGGCGCTATTTCCAGCGATACTGACGATTCTCGAACGGTACCAATTTTCGTCGGCGCTTTTCGCTGCGCAAAGCGTTCCCAACTTCGTCGCGGGCTTCTTCTCGTCACCGCACACGCTGTAGTGGTCGAACAACTGAGACAACAACTCGGTGTCAGCGTTCAATTCCATTTGCCTCTTGAGCCACACGCTCGATGAATTTTCCGCGTGAGAAACTACCACTTTTTGCGTTGAATAGAGAATCGGCATCGGACAGATCGGAGATATCTCCTCGTCTTCGTCGTCGTAGTCCAATTTTATTCTTTGGCCGTTCGTGTCGTAGAGCTTGACGATCAGTCTGTGGAACAAGAAGAATAATTCGATACGATGATTTTTCGGTTAATTACTCGGCAAAAATGATAATGTTGTAGTTTGCAACGAAATTCTCTTTTTACTTAAACGGAACTCGTTATTATTTTTTAATATTCGGTCTGAACAATAAAATGATCATCGCTTGTGACCCAATAACGAAATCGGAACGAAAACTAGCTAAAATTTCCAAAATTCAAGAAATAATTAATGGAAAAAGCATTTCAGCAGAGAGCAGAAAGCATCTTCCTGGTCAATGAGAATGTAAAAAAATCACCTGTTATTGTCGACTTCCTCGATAGCAATAATGACGACGGTATTTTCAATCCTGTCCCGCAGTTTTTCGTCCATAACTATATTAGTTTTGGCATCTTTCAAGCAACACTCGACAGCTTGATTCTGCATAACCGAGAGTGGTCCAGGCAGCGCGAGCATCTGAGTAAGATTAGGTAAATACAATGTGAGGGGAAACAGAATAAAACAGAAGTTGATGCGTTGGTTTGTGGTGGCTCGCGTCGATTCATTAACGCTAAGGTTATTGCGTGTCCATCATCACGACATACCTGCCTGCAAAAATCTTCGGCTTCAGACACATTACTCTGCCCTTGAATTTTTCGAGTAAAATAATTTATAAAACACCCAAACAGCCAGCTAATGAACTTACTCCCAAATGCCTTGTTTTAATTGCATAAAATAAAATATTATGATCACGTTGAAGTTCGCATCGTTGGAATGCAACGAAACTCTGTCTTTTCTTGAGCAGAGCTCGGTATTATTTTGCAACATTCAGTCTGGGCAATAAAACGATAATCTCTTGCGACCCAAAAACCAAATCGAAACGAAAAATGGCCATAATTTCCAAAATTCAATAAATAATTAATGGCAAAAGGATTATTCGTTGAATCTCAACATCGCAAACTTCTGAGTCATACGTTATGAAATGCTTTTTCGCACGTTAGTGAATCGCAGAATGTATGGTATTAGTTGTTTTACTTAGCAGTCGCAAGACAATGCGGAATTGCAAGTAACGGATTGATTATTGGGTGAACTTTTTGCATCAAAGCAAAAGAACCTTCCTGTGGCTAAAACTCACGCAGTTCAGAGGGATCTCATCATTAGCTCCTGTGTCAATGAGCCTCACATCAAATCCCGTAGTACGCGAGCAGTTTACGACTACAGCACGTCTCCATCCCTCGTCCGTTTGAACGAGACAACCCGCGCCGAGACACACCTCATGGCACGAAAGTCTTGGCATCACCTGACATTGGCATACTAATCCTTAGTCCTTTGTTCCTTCCTTTTTATTGTTTTTTTTTTTTTTTTTTTTTTTTCAATTTTTTCATTTTTTACTCTCACCACAACGACCATTCTCAATATTTGCTGAAAACTTCCCCGAGAGACTTCGACCACAACATGGAGACATGTTTTCGTAACTTTCCCAGCACCCCCGACCGTTTATCGACAAAAATGAATTCCGAGCGACAGCAAATAACTTTTTTAGACGAGCGATTCGGATTTTATCAAATTCGAAATCAAAACGTCCGGAAAAAAAGAAAAAAAAATTTCCAACATCATTTCGCACATTTTCGAGCATTCATTTTTTATTCCGTCACGGGAACAAACACCCTGCGGATGCTAGGAAAGCATACGACAATTGTCAATGATACTGAGTCAATATTCGGGCTAATTCAACGAAAGAACGGACCACCATCCCAAGGTAATTACCAACTCCTCATTAAACACGATAATTAGACGATTTTCAAATTTCACACCCGAATTTTGAAGGTAGTTTCGTCGGTTGTAGAATTACTTTCGAAACCCAGAAGATAAATTCGCTTCGAAAATCGCAGCAGTGTTTTAAAATTCATTTTTATTTATTAGAAGATCATGCTTGAAATAAAAAAACGTTGCGTTGAATCCGCGTTCAAGAATAACTTCATCAATAAATTTATAACGTGTTAATAATGTTATTCTTAGACAGAAGATTAACTCTTATTAGTGAAGGATTAGTTTGCCAACAGGTTAAGTTTTTCTTGAGCTTACGCGTTTGTAAGGATATTATAGAAACATTCGACAATAACGAGTAGAATTTAGTAAGGAGGCTAATCGGCGGGAAAACAGTAGTAAATGATTAATTAATTAATACCATACATCGTGCGATGAAACGTTACTTCGAGGATGAACGAGACAATAATCTTCGTGATAAAAAGTTCAACCGATCGGGATGCAACGACTTTCTTTAAAAATTAATTTTTTCAGAGCCCCGATTTTTTTTTATAAAAAAAAAACAAAGTATTCGAATGGCTCTGAACTTTGTCCAGACCGAATATTGCAAAATAATAACGAGCTCTGCTCAAGAAAAAAAAACAGAATTTCCTTGCATTCCAACGCTGAAAACTTCAACATGATAGGGTTCGAAATGAACAAACAATTTTTAATGTTAAGAAATTATTAGCGGATGGGAAAAACACTTCGTCGAGGCGGCTGTCGGTTTAGAAGGTCAGCGGGAGATGAAACTCTAACATGGCAATTAGAATCGAATAGAGACTGTCGAGTTTATTAGTGGACCGAATTATCAGCAAAGGATTAAATTTTCATCGACTGCACAGGCGGAATTAAATGAGACAACATGCGGCCAATCAATTTTTCGCAACATTCCGCTTTTTTTTTTTTTAGGAGGAGTGACACAGATCACATTCAACCACCGATCGACATTCATCAGACTTACCTCTGGATTTTGTTGGGCCATGTAGGCGTGAATTGCTTTTTCCGTGGCAGTTGCGCTCGGCAATTGGATGTGGAATTTGGTAGCGCTCGCAACGTTCGAAACTTTGACTCGTAGCGCTTGTCCAGCGAGGAGACTTATGTCGAATCGAGGCAGATCTTCGATGATTGGTTGTTTTTCCATAGTTTCAGCTTTTTCGAGACATAAACAGAAAATGAGTGTTTTTTTTTCTCGGAAATTACAAACTGAGAATCCTTAAAATTGATGGACGAAAAGAAAAAAAGTAAAAACTCGATAATTACCGTGTTTTTCGACATTGACGTGGGCCGAAACGGCAAACGAGGCGAGCGACTTTTCAACGAGCAATCCTGCGATGTCGACGTTCTCGGTTTTCAAAGAAACTAAATACTTTCCATCTTTTTGCTCGTGGAAAGTGCACTCGATCGTTTCAGCTTGGAAACATTTTTCGATCTCTTGCTTGTTCGATTTCGCCCAATTCGTGCCGTTCGCGGGAACGATATTTTTCAGGGAACATTTAGCTGCTTGCTTCGGAATCTTCATGTATTTCTTTTCCACCCGATAAGTCTGGCGTTGCTCGACCATCGCGGTGTTTCCGAAGTCGATGTAGCGTACTATGTTACCACGAGCTTTGTTCAGCTCCAGAATTTCGGCGCGGTAGAGTGCGCCGTCGTCTGAGTAGACGGCCATCACCGCTGAGCCAACCTGCAATATTTATCATCGTCAAATTACGTTATCGCCTAATCGAATGTGCAAACAAAATCGAGCACAAAACCTGGGCTCGAAAACGAGAAAATTCTGAAGTATCCGGAAAAACACACCGCACAATGACCAAGGAGAAACATTCGAGTAATATCACCAAAAACAATAAGACAAATATTTGCACAACTAGAATAATCCGAATAGACTTTTTTAAACTTTCGGCTAAGATTGGGCAATTCGAGGGAATGTCACTGGCTGTAATGGAACAGATTTGGACTCAATTTACCTGCAGAGCTTCCTTGACCGGTTGCCTAGAGGCGTAGACTTTTTGTATGTCGAGCATCATGGCCCTGAATTCGTTGTTTCCTGCAAGAGTTTGGCAGTAGAAAGTGTCCGGGTTGAGGAAACACGTGATAATGATATTGTCCTTGGTACCAGGAGCCAAATTCTCGACGGGCCATTTATCATCGAGTGGGGCATAGTCGGAGGGTTGATGGAAATTTAATCCTTGTCGGGGGCGTCCCTTGGAACGCGCGTTGTTTTTGGCTTGTACGAGATCAGCGCCATCGCTGAATTCTTCGTTGATATAATTGGCGGAAGGTTTGCCGTCGACGATTTCACGGAGCAGAACCTCGAAGACGTTATTTTCGCTGGCGACGAATTCGGCCTCAAGGAGGGGCTTGCTGGTGCAATCAGTGAACTTGTCGATGTCATTGGCCGCCCAAATCGCTCTGTTGACCGCTAGCAACTTGCAAGCGATCGCTTGGGCCGATAATTTGGCGCAGTCCGCGTCGAGCTCCTTGATCTTGTCGAATTCGACGGTCTCGATGTTTCCGTAATCAACAAAATACACCGTTGCTCCATTCGCCTCAACCGATTGGATTCTCGCACGATACCATTTCGAATCCTCCGAGTATTGCGCGACGCATTCCAATCCCGCTTTGATCTTCGACCTCTCGACTATTTTTCCACCGGTCTCGTAAGTCGCTTCGATCTTTGCTATTATCGGATCGAACTCCAGGTTGTCCGGACATAGCTGCACGTGGAAATCCCCGGGATCTTTCATATAAACCACTTCGCAATTCTTCACAGCACCAACCGTGATGTTTGGCGATGGTATACTGATCGGTTGCGGTTTTGGGGGCGTCTTGTTCGTCCAGGTATCAACAAACTGCCGGTTCTGTAATAATTGGGGTGTTCATTTATCATGGAGAAGTTTACATTACCAGAATACAACGAAATCCTGTTTTTTCTCGAGCAGAGCGTTATTATTTTGCAATATTTGGTCTCGACAATGAAATGATGCTCTCTTGCGAGCCAAAAACTATATGGATACGAAAAATTGCCATAATTTCCAAAATTCAATAAATAATTAATAGAAAAAACATTTTTCTTGGGCAGAGGTCGTAATTATTTTCCAATATTCGGCCTGGACAATTTAAGAATAACTTTAACTACCTCGTTCGGAGTGGCAAAGTCTCGTTTGTTGTTGCGGATCCTCGATGCGGCGCCGTTCATCCTTGCGCTTCGGAATGTCCCCCGATCGTTGTCTCCGTCGTTTTCTCGGGAGTTTGGGGTTCTGCCTCCGTCTCGCCGTCCTCTGTTGCCTGCTCCGCGTGCTCCTCCTCCGCCCCGACGTCCACTACGTCCGCTGCTTTTCGATGACGTATCGGAGTCTTTGTTGCTCCAAGTTTTTTCGACGCTACCGATTCGCTCGTTCCTCGAGCTATTGGCGGGATAACGGGCGTTTCCAAAACTCTCGCGACCGCCACGATCACGGTTCTCGGTCCTTCCTCCACGAATGTTTCCGTTCGGATCACCCGCACGCTCGAATCTCTCGTTTCTTTCATATCTCGGCCCGTCTCTACTTGGTCGATCGTTTTTTCCGTCGTTCCGTGCAAATCTATCGTTCCCTCCCGAATTCGGAAACCATTCTTTCTCACGATTCTGATAGCGATTGTCACGGTTTTCGTATCGTCTCGGCTCGTTGTTCTCGTTTTTCCAATTATTCGATTTCCCTCGCTCAGCCGAACTGTTCGAGTCGGTAATTACCTCTGAACGCTCCGTACGTGGTGGATTATTCCACTTGTTACTTTGATTGTCACTGAAAAATTCGACAAACGTTCATTTTTCTATGCGGCTTTGCTTAATTTCCCAAAATCGTTCGGACTTTTCCACGTAACGCAGTTTGTCGATTGATTTTAAAGCTTATTTCTTCTTTTTCTCCGAATGTTAACACTCTGAGCCATACTTTACGTAATTATTCCGTTTAGGATCCGAGCCCTAAAGCGGGATCGCCGCTTCATACTTGATAAATGCAAAAATTCAAAATCGAATATACGCAAAACGAGTCTGCAAGATTTTTTTCAATTCTTCCGACGAGAATTGAGAAATTTCCTATTTCCAGTAGAAAAACAAATGTATGGCTCTAAGAGTCAACTCAGTCCGTCAAGCGAGTGGTGGCTTGTGGCGTTGAGGAATGTTACAAAGATAAACGTCCACGGACGAACGAAACGTTTCAACGAGGCTGAAGTTTGCATCGAAAGACAAAATCGATACGAAAAATGTAATGATTTTTTAAATTGACCAAAAAATGAATAAAAAAAACATATTTTTCGTTGGAACGCAACGTTGCGAACTTATAACGTCTTATAACGTTTCATATTGTTAGTGATTTGATCCTCCAACCGAAAGCGAGTAAGCGGTGCTTGGCACAATTTAGATCTATGCTGTGATGGAATAAAATTGCGAGATTTGAAGTTCGAAACTTTACCGTGCAGGGTTTACGTTTTGAGATTTAGATATTTGTTGCTGGCCCACGGTAGATTGCTTTTTAACGTTGGACCTGTATATTTTCAACGTATTCATAATCAGAGTATGATAAAAAATAAAACGAAAAAAAAATGGATATTGTTGGCGCCAAATTTACCTTCGATTGTTACTAGAATGCGAGGTGGTTTTCTCGTTGTAGGAATCCATTCTCGACGGGACATTGCCATTGGCTGTGCTGAGTCTTTTCAATCGATGGATAATGTTGACGAGAGGATCGATGTTCGCATCGTACAGGTCAACGACAGGACCAGCCGGCGTAATTTTGTTAACGATCATCGCAACGTTGCCCGACGTTATTTCTTCTTTCAGACTGTCATTGAGCTCTTTGCTAGTTATTTCCGTATCATAATTATTCAAAAAGCAGCGAATTGCTTGAGCCCGAAGTTTCATCAGATTCGGCTCGGTTATCGCCTTTATATATGCCAGAAGTATCGTTTCCTCGTAGCCATAGTCGACGTAGAACACCGTCACCGATTTTTCCGCTACACTTTTCACTTCCGCTCGCTGCCTGCAATTTCCACGCAATTAAAATATTTTTGGGGCTGTTAAAAATTTATAAAACATTTGCAAAATGTGGATTTCCGGTTTTAGAATCGATTGGACGTGAGAAAACATGCAGCAGGCACAAAGGCTGGGAAACCTTATGGGAATAATCGTCGGGGTTGGCTTACCATTGAGATTTTTTATTGGAAAAAGCGATGCACTGTAAACCTTCGACGAGTTTGTTGGGCTGAACGGCCGGAGCGTTGGCTACGTATTTTTGAATATGAGCAACAAGTTTTTCCAACAATTCCATGTCGCTGTCGAGTTGGATGAAAATGAGAGAGGACTCCATGGAAAGGACTTGGACGATTTCTCTCGATTCCGGTTGCAATTTCCTTGGTGGCAGCCACGCGTGTACCGAGTCGCAGAACATGGCTCGCAAAATGTCTTTGACGTTGCGACCGTTGTCGTAGAGGTCGCCGTATTGAATGAGCGGCGGTCCGTCGGAAGGCCGCACATGGAGAACGAAAGTTTTTCCTACTACATAACGTTTGAAATATTCTTTCATTTCGTCGGTCACTCGGAGCTCGCTGACGTTACTCATAGTGAATCTTATCGAGAGGATTCGTGGATTAATGTATTGCCGCGGCAGCTGGAATATGTCGGTGTACGGCAAAATCTCTCCGTGTCCAAAATCGACGTAGTGGAGTTTGCAGTCGTGCTCCCGGACCTGCATCACAACTGCTCGTAAAAGGGATTTGTCCGCGCTGTATCGTCCCAGACAAACGGAGCCAATGACCGGCGGTTCGTTCAGCGGCTGAGGCGGATGCGTTTGATTTATGTGGTGCATAAGATTCTTGAGCTCTTCCGCCGTGCTGTTCACCTGAACGGAGAACATGAGCGGACCGTCTTCCACGTACGACACTGTCACGTCGTACTTTTCGCCGATCTCCAAAATCCTCGACCTGAACACACCTGGCTCGTCGTTCTGGTGCGCCACTTGTATCTTCTGCCCCAGCACCATGGGACTGCCTTGCCCGTGCCAAACTTCCTGGTAAGACGTTCCCTGGGGCACACGCAGAGGAACCATCGCCGGCATTAACGGATATTTTCTTAGAGGATTGTCTGGATGCAAAAGCTGACGCGCCTGCGTCCGTGTCGGCATCACCGCTCTTGGCAATTGAACCAGAGGCTGTTGGTGGTTCATATTCTGTGCACACGTGTAGAGCCTGCAATTCGTTCACATCCAGTTATTTTTTGGTCACAATTATTAGTCAAGGAAGTGACTCTGAACTTTCCAAAGTTCGTATTTAACAAAAAATGATTTTTCATTCATTATTTATTGAATTTTGGGAAATGTGACCATTTTTTGGATAGATTTCAGTTTTAGCAACGCAAAAGAGGATTTCTTTATTGTCCAGACCGAATATCAAAACATAAACACGAGCTCTGCTCAAGAAAAAACAACATTTCGTTATATTTCAATGACGCAAACTTCAACATTACGTTCAGAACGCTCGACGCTCAGATTTTGTTCGATACTTCAGTTTTTGAAAAAATTTGAAAGAAACAGAGTTCCTGTTTGTTCAAAATCATTTGTGTGGCACATTGTTGACAGTTCAGAATAAGAAAAAGGAAATTGTTCCTGGCGGTTAATTACTTACCGGAGCATTTCATCGAGAGTTGCTCGCACGGCGAAATTTTGTTCGACGAGAATGTCAGTGAGATTGCGGTCGCCATGGAGCATTTGTATTGCCGGATACCTGGCAATGTTGCTAATGACTCTGCCGGGCGATTCCTTGTAGCGTATGTTGTCGAGGATCTTCAGGAGTATGTGTGACTCCCAAACGCGATTCCTGGCGAGAACATCGGCAACGATGAATTCCAAGGCTAGTGGCGGGACGCTGAGAAGCTCGGTGGTTCCGGCTAAACCTTCGAGAAGGCGAATATCGGTGGGTTGCAAGATTTCGGTGTTTCCGTAATCGATGAATTGTACGACATAACCACCGCTTGGATGGGGCGAGCATATTTTAGCGCGATAGTAAGTGTTCTCGAAAACGGCACAACAAACGCTGTTGTTCCAAATGGTTCTTGAGGGAGGTGTGGGAAGTCCGAGTCCATTGTCAAATTGAGGAGCTAATCCGTGCATCAAAATCTCTATTTTCCGAGCTTCGTCGGCGTTTATTTGTGCCCATAGCCTTAACAATGGCCCGTCCGCATCCATGTGCGTAACATATAAATTAAGTACTTCCGCATTCGCGGCAAGAGGACTCGTCATTTTCGTTGAAAACGCGACGATGAACGTCGCACGAGGATCAACAATATTGCTTTGTTCCTTGGTTCTCGCCACGCGAGACTCTCGCGCGCCCCGTTATCTTCGCCTCCCAACTCGCCCTCGATGTTCTTTGTTTTTTTCGCCTCTCGTGTGGAAAAGTCTTTACGCGCTGTGATACGTCTTCTTCAAACGTCCTGAAACGACTGGCTGCGATCGCAATCGCGGTCTTCGAAATCAACGCGAAAACCGCGAGCCTTTCGTCTTCACCTGCCGGCGTAATTTTACACTAAATTGCCGCAACCGCGCAATGCCCACGCACGCGTATTATTTCGCTTGTATATTGTTACGTGTTTCTCGATTAAAACGATTTCAAGTCGTCGAAATATAACTACACGTTTTGCTTTTTTTTCTTTATATATTACCGTGCAAGCAGCTCATCTCGTCCTTTGGTTTTTGTTTGTTACAACGCGACGGTATTCTTGATCGAAAATGACGACAACAAAGAAGGCGACTTCCTAGTAAACCGCTCGCGGCTTTGTTTATTATTTGGAGAGAAAGCGAAAGAATTCGAAAGCTCTGTGTTATACGAGATGCATGTTTATATTCGGCGCGCAGGGGGCGAAGGGGAAAGACTCGAGAAATGCGGTCGCAAGTCGCATGTGGAAATTCTGTATATAAAAATAATGTAATACTTTTTATACGTTCTGTACATGTTCTGAGCGGGAATATTCGAGCGTCTTCGTACGTAGAGTTCCCGCTGCGCGGCCAATTTATCATTATTTTTCAATCATAACCTTCACAAAAATTATAACCTTTTTTCTTATCTCAAAACTCCAGAAAGAAAGTCAACTTCTCAAGCATTCAAGGGTAAGTTAATGTTTTTTCAGACACGACATCAAGATATGGCTCAAATCTGTGTACGAGAAAGAACAATGTTTCCCAAAAAATTGCAATAAATCGAGCAAATAATTCTAAAAATCACGTCAAAGTTTCTGTACTTACCGGTACGCCCATTGAATAATGAAATGACTTAAAAAAATAATCCAAAAAATGTTGACAAGTAAAAAAACTCCGTTTTTGATTCATTCAATAAATTTTCTTTTTCATCGGGTTTTATCATTGAATGTTCACCACAAATATGCCAGTTTCTTCCATTTTATAAAACAACGAAATAGACTCCGAGACAGATGGCTGAAAATACGAAAAGTGAAATTTCCCGACATCCACGAGTGTCGTCTCAAAATAAAATAAAAAAAACGTTTCGCGGGCCATTTTGCCACTTTCCCGCGTGGGTTCGAACTTTTCTTCATTCCGGTCGATCAAACGACCTCGAAATCTCGAAATTGGTTCTCGATGATAATAGCTAAGCTTTTTATTATTGAGTAATACAGAATAAATTTCAGATCAAATACTTTTTGTAATAACTCTAATAATAATACTACTTTGAACTAGATTTTGTTGTTTGCGAAAGCGCGATTCGTATGCACTCGCAATAAAAAGACTTCGTTAACTAGTGCATTCTTCCATGAATTGCACTTGCAGGATCTTCGAGATACGCCGAATATTTCAATCAATATGAAAAAAAAAAAACGAATGCATTTCGTTAACGAAGTGAAAGAACGAAGGATTGAGAAAAATATAATTAAGTTGTACTCGTCGGTACTCTCAGAGGATAATTGCAATTGAATTATTCAGCAATTTCGGTATCTTTGAGATACGCCCATCATTTCGAATAATGTTTTTTGAAAATTGATGCTTGACGAAGTCAGAAAACATGATCAAGTTTTGTACTCGTCGGTATTCCCCGAGGGTATTTGCCACTGAATTATTCAGCAAATATTCGATGTTTTAAGGAGGTTGGCTACATACGACAATAAGAATTTGATAAAATTTGGTGAAAATATTCTTTAGCATCAAATACAATGACAAATTTTTTTCTATTATTCGTTCACATACTTATCAAATAATTTGAATATACAATATGCAAAAGAGAATCCCATGCTTATGCATGAAAACTCTAGCGTTCAATAACTCGAGAACTATGTAGAAGAAATTTTTTTAAAAATTTGTAAATTTATATTTGATACTAAAGAGTCTGCCCACCAAATTTCATAAAATTCTAATAATTGCAACTTTTTCTATGCTTTTGAGCTGGCCACATCGTTGTGTGTAGCGACTCTCCTTAAAAGGACGCGTTCCGAAAATGGAAAATGTTTGTTGTGGGTAAAAAATAAGAAACGCCTAGAAATGGGGGGGGGGGGGGGGGGGGGAGGGAAGGAAATAAATGGACGACGGAGATCCATCGTGAATATACGAAAGATGTGGCTTGTCTTGTAGTTTCGAAAACTTCAAGATCAAGAAAGATGCGGTTAGTATTAGAGAGGTTGCAGATTATCTCGCAGAGTATATCTGTCTATCAATCTCTTAACCGCCTTCCTCGCTCGATGAGTACGTCGTGTTAGGGTTCCAGAGTAATATTCGATTATCTGAAAATGATCGATCATCGATGTTCTCGTCAGGCTCGTTATCGCTATTTAGACCAAAGTGCGAGTCTCTTAGAACCTCATCTGTTAATACTAATGAACGCATTTGCTCTAAAACCTGATGGAGCGAGTCTGATCTCTGATCGTCTCTGTCTCTCAGCGGAGTCGCATCTCCGCTCGTATTTCCACCGGCCGGCGTTTGTGGAGTGTTGCTCGGCGGCACTGGCGTGTTTGTTCCATCCCCGGTACCTTTAAGTATCGTCCAACAAAATTAAGAGTCTCTGACGCGATTGAGACAATTATTTATCGATTTTCTATGCATACCCAAAGTATCGCTGGCTGGACTGGCGGCTCTCTCAGCTCCTCGAATCTCTCTGACTATTTGAGGTTCCTCGTCTTGCTGTTGTTGGCAATTGAGCCTCAGTCCGGCGACCCCTTTCTTCGGAACGTTGTACAAATCCCTTTTAATCCTACGATGTCTGGACGGATCGTTTCTTCGAAGTTGTAACATGGACCCAAAATCCGCGATGTAAAGAAAACCGGCAATGAGAAGTTCGCAAGTTCGTTTTCCTGTTTTGTAGGCAGTCTCGAGTTCATGGCTGGTTCGCTGGTCGTATTGCCACCAGCCTGTCAAACCGTTCATCATTTACGTTATTAATTTTCGATATTTTTGAGCAAGAGAAAAAAAAAGATGAATAAGCCAAGAACAATAACGCCGAGGAAAATAAAGTCGACTCGTTTTTGCATCTGGAATTTTTTTTATTTAAACCTTTCGTTTAATAATTCTTTGGATCGTTCGAGCGTTCGATCAAATTTGTACCACCGTTAAGATTCTAACAGTCATGAAAAACCGCGTTTTTAAGTGCATCTATGGCCCCAGAGAGTGCCAAGGCTCCCAGGAACTTCACCTCACACCCGCAACTCCCTTGCACGGAGCATCTTTAACATCTCGTTTAATATTACGCTTAAACCGAGGCTGAGTTTTTCTGTATTGTACATTCTCCTTAAAGTCAATGATGTAGAGTTCGCCGCAAATTAAAATATCAAACGAGGAATTGCCCAATTTGTATATCGCTTCCAGGTCCTCGCTGGTCCTTTGATCATACTTCCACCAACCTGAGGGACGACGGCTCAATCAAAATTCCATCCAAAACTCTCCTTCTTTTATTTTAATTTTCCATTTTCATTAAAAAACAACTCTGGCCAAAAAAGTTGAGCAATTTTGAAAAATACAGCTCGGTCCATGAAACAAAATGAAATTTCCTGTTGTTCTGATGTTATTTCGATTTTTTGACAATAAATTAATGAAATTCACAACTTCATGCGTCCCGTGTCCTTCCGACCATCGAACAACTGCCCAACTCAGTTTGGCGAAGTACGAGCAAAGATTTTTTAACTTTTTCTCAATTTTTTCACTTTAAAACGTTCAAAAATTCTTACCGTTGCGTCCTTCGTAGAACCATTGATACTCCTCGTCGACAACAGGCGGCTTAGGGTTGTCTTCGACTTCCACAAGCAACGGATGCTCCACAAAATCGGCCGGTATTTCCTGCCGACACATGGGACATCTTTTGCTCTGGTTGGCTACCCCTTTCACACAGAGATAACAAAAAATGTGGCTGCACGGCAAACGAGCCGGGTGAATACATTGCTGAAGGCAAACTGCGCATTCCAGTGTCAGCAGAGAACCTGATAAACAAATTACTCACTTTAATGTATGAGGAAAAAAAAATGTTTTTCGTCGATTTTGTTTCGAGATTGCACGAAAATACGTGCCTGTGATTACGGAAAAACACTGGGTATGGATTGCCGTTTTTTCAACGTCGCGAGTGAATTTTTTTTAGAGAGGACGCAAAATTCTTTAGAGAAATTTTTTCTCAGACATTTCGTTTTCCTACGAGAAGGAAATGACGAAAAAATGTCATGGACTTCAAAACGAGAATTGATCAGTAATTTGTTAATTAAAATGGCAATAAGAATTTCTTTGGAATTTTGGAACGATCGAGTCCTACTTACGCGAATGAATAATATCGTGGATGCGATTTCGTGTATTTAAAAGTATCGAAATAGTTGAAAAATATGTACCGATGATTTATTTCAAAATGTACAACATGGATTTGTGCAAATTTTGTAAAACATGATGTTGAAATGTAAAGATAAATAAACGATGTATTTACCGTCTCTCTCGTCGGAATCTATTTCTTGTTCCTTAATATTTGCTTCCGATCTATCGGAATCTTCGATTCTTGCGTGAGCCATGTCTATAGCCGTTGAATCTGGGTGGACAGCGACTAAACTTTAGACGAATTTGTAGGCGCGATTATTAGTAAACATGCTCGTACACGCTTCTCATGTCTTCGGTCCGTTGTGCGTCACTTGTCGGCCGTCGCGGCCGCCATTTTCGTTGTTATGGCTTCAGGGGTGCTCAACGCTCGACCCAACTTCCAATCGCCTTTCGCGATTCTGTTTCGCGCGCGTTAGTTGTGTACAGCCTCGACACGAAAGTTTCTATCTTTATTAGTAAATTGTTGGCAATCCAAACTGTACCACGAACTGTAGCAAAAGCAAAAAAAAAGGGACAACGTCGAAGGAAAAAGTACCATTGTGAATCGTGCGAGTATAATAAAAGTGTTGTCAATGACACCTGTTTGACCTTGAGACAACGCATGGTGCCAAAAAGTTATTTCGCAGAAACGCCGTAGAAATATTGAACGTGTTGTTGACATTGACTGATGTTACTATAAAACTCGGCGATTCCCCTCATGCTTTCCAGGTGATTGAAAATAAATCGAGACACATTGTACAGAAGGCTAAACTAAGTTCATTTATTCATCAATTATTCATATGTATAACTTTTTCTAAAATGTACAACGAACGAGCCCGATTACTAAATTGAAAAGTAAACGGCAGTGTCATAGTCGATTAAAACTGACAAATAATTAGGTCGGGGCGTCGGGAACGAAGGCGGGGAGGGGGGGGGGGGGGGGGGGGGAGAGAAAAAAAAAAAAAAAAAAAAAAAAAAAAAACAAAAAAAAAAAAAAAAAAAAAAAAGCACGCATACTCTTACGGTTTTCACACGCCAATAGTGAAAAATACATATGCCCTCAATTTCTCGTGCTCCAGTGCAAATCGTAGAAGAAAAAACAGCGTAAATCTCATCGTTTCGCGCGTAAAAGTCAAACTGAGAGATTAGAGGAGGACAAAATGGCGGGAAAGGAAAAAAAAAAATGAATTGTATAGTGTATCGAGTGTCCGGACGACCTGCTGTTGGTTGACTAGGGTTTATATATATGAGACTGAGATTTTATCCCCGCAAATAGACATCAGGTTAAGCGCAACTTGACTTTTAATCCAGCGAGAGAACCGACTCGATGGAGGTACGATTTCTCGGCTGCAGTCTCGGGCCACCCAGATAACTCAAAGGATTGTCGTAAGTTCTCTTGTCGTCCGCAAGAAATATTGGTGATATCGTGAGAATCTTCATTTTCGCCCGTTCTGTAATAAAAAATCCCGAAACCCACAAAAAAAACGTTAGAAATTCGATAGGAGCGCGTCGACGGCGTCTAGCGGGTAAAAAATGAACTAAAAAAAAACAACATTGCCCATCTCGTTGGACAATGAAATTGTGACAATGAAAAAACGACGAAATTTGTTCGGAATCTTACCGGGCGAATCTCCTTGTGTTCCCATCGTCGTTCCATGTCCATTCGGCGCACCCTGATCAACAAACATGAAGGACTGAGTAAATGTTTAAAAAACCGTAAAACATCCGTATAAAATGAAAGCAAAAAACTGTTAGTCGCAGTCTCGTTCGAAAAAATGTTCAATTTCTCGTCGCAGAAATTGGTTCTTTTGTTAGTACAAATTATTCAAGCTCTCACTTACTTCGGCATTCTCGCGCATCGACTTCCAGTCGCATAGAAAAATGGATGATTAATGTAGCGTGGGAGAAAATTTAAAAGAAAATCAAAAGAGAAAGAGAGAGAAACAGAAAAATGATCTGTTCGACGGCGCGAGTTCGATGAAACACTGAGCGATGTTAAAACTTTGGAAACGAAAATTTGTCATAAAAAGCAAATGATTAATGATATTTTTCATGTGATAACGTTCAGCACTGCAGCCCAAAGCGTCACATGCAATGAAATGAACGTCGTACAAGTTTTATTTGTTTTTTGAGTGATTTCAACAAAAATTGATAGTCGAAAACATCTGGTTGAAGTTTGCATCGTCGGAATGCTACGAAATTCTATTTTTTCTTGAGCAGAGTTCGTAATTATTTGCAATATTCGGTCTGGACAATAAAACGATTCCTTCTTGCGACTCAAAAACGAAATCGACACGAAAAATGGCCACAATTTCCAAAATTCACTGAATAATTAATGCAAAAAAAATTTTACATTGAATCTCAACGCTGCAAGCTTCAGAGTCGTTCGAAAACGTTTATTTGGTCAATGAAGAATGTGTGACGAAGGAGACAGACGTTACGATATTAAACTCGTATATTTTTGCATTCTTATTCATTTGGTCGATTTATAACATGCTATAAAATAGTATTTGGCTCGCAACAGTCCTTATTCTCTACAGGACACGTGTTTCCTGTTTTTATTATTCTTGCTCTATACTGCTTCACAGAGATGGTAAAACAAGGCGAAGATTCTCTGACTCTCATGTATTCTCTTCGCCCAAACAGACTCCAGGGTTTTAGTAACTTTTACAAAAAGAATTGCGCCATTCAATTTTCTACAAGTTTGCATCTGTAATTTCCACATTTTTATCGTTCATTGGAGGACAACAAAATATTAACGAGCACGTGTATCAGAGCTTCGAAAAAAAAATCTGTCGTCGCCAAATTTACGAAATTTTTCGAAAACTTTTTATTTTTTCCCTCAAAACCCATCAAAACTGAAATCCCATCAAATTTCCATAACCACAGGGAAACATTCTTCACGGTATACTGTCCACCGTACGGATTGCAATAATTTTTCATTAAGTACGACAGAGGCACAAGAATTGAAGTTGGCTGGAGAGGCCCGGGAGTAAGTTTGGACACTGGAATGAAAATTTTGTCGGAAAACTTGTATATTTTGTTGAATACGTTCGACTAAACCTTTTGTTGGCAAAATCATAAAATTCAGTCGTCGTAGAAAGAAAAATTCTGGAAAGTTTCTTGGAAAAGTCACTTTTTGTCCGTCCAATCATAAACTTAATTGACAGTTGCGTTAGGAAAGGAAAATATTGTAAAAATATCGAAAATGTTAAAATTATCAATAAAATATTCAATTGGTCGTATAAAAAAAAAAAAAATATCGACGATTTTTGACAAAATTTAATTTCCAGTCGAATACTTTGAATATTATTTGAACATGACGTGGTATAGTTTATGCTAAATCGGAAGCAGTTCGAGGTATTTTTATGGAATCTCGTTGGACGTTATTATTCCTATTATATAATTTTTTCATTCAATAAAAATTTGCATTCCTCGTAATTATTGTCGTGCACGCACAAGGGTCGAGGAAATGGTACCTCTAGAGTTGTATGGTCCCGTGTGTTTCATCTGGTTTGGAAATGGAGTTTAACGGTATGACATTCTCCTCGATACTCGTCCTAGACCAATTTTCAATCTGAAAGTACATTCTTATCTACATGAGCGAACAAATAGTATGTAAACTAAACGAGCCAGAAGTCCTGTTCCCTTATCCTTGTCGTCGCTTTATTCTCGAAACGATGGAGAAAAAATCATTCGATCTAATCGACGGTTTTTTCTCTTCTAATTATGGAATTTGATTGAGAATGGTTAGAGTGAGTGATATTATGCGTGAGGCACGTAAATAAATGACGCTCGCCACCAACCAAGCCACGGCACATCGTGATGTCCTTGAATCTCGATTAATTCAAAAAAAAAAAGAAAACAACAAAAAAAAACGATATTTGCCAACTCAAAAGAAAACGTGAAGCTGTGATCACCGTAAGGGACGAGAGTCGACTCAATAAAATGGTCACTCGATTTACCGACTTATAGGAATAAAAAATGATGTTGAAGTTTGCATCGTTGGAACGCAACAAAAATCTCTTTTTTTTTCCAAACAACGAAACGATATTTTTTCACGATTCAACCGCATAATCGATACGAAAATTACCATTTTTTTTTTTTTTTCATTGAACAAACAACGAAAAAATATTTTTCGTTGAGTCCCAACGTTACGAACTTCAAGCTCATTAATTATTAGTATAATTACACTAACAATAACATGATTAATAATAATAATATTACTAATTATTATGATAGGCTGTTTTGAACTTTCTCATAATACTACACGACGTTGTGCCAAAATAACTGTTACACATTGTCCACCGAAACGTGATTCATAAACGTATCAGGCTTTCCAACTATTTGCTAATCCCAGAGCTGTGCTCGTATTGACGAATGCTCGATAAAAACTTCGATAAACGGAAGTTTACATTTTAATTTGTAAAGAAAATTACGAGCTGGTTAAGCAAAAACGACACGATTTTGATGGCGAATATTAAAAATAAATACATTATCGTTCTGGAGATTTTGAAATAGTTATTGCGCGTTGGAGAAAATATTTTTTTTTTGTTAAATCTCAACGTTGCAAACTCCAGAGTCATGTGGTTCGTGGCGTTTCGATCATTTTGTGCGAATTTTTTCTATTTTTGAAAAATTCTTCCCGAGCAATCGAAATTTTCTTGTTTAATTTGTTATTTCAATATTTTGTTGTTGTGGTTTTCATTATTGTGGAGAATCGAGTAATTTGGCAGTAACTCTCTCGACGTAGACGCTCTCGGGTCTCTTACCATGACCGAAGGAAGTCATAGGCTGATAAGTGCCTCGTAGATCGAGGCTCGTTGGTCTCGTAGCATAAGTCGTAGTGAAATCATTATTGCTAGGCCGAGCCTCGATCTCGTTGGAGATTCGGGAAACCTGGTTTGTTTTTATTTCGTTGATACCGGTTATGGAGAAATTAGTTTCCAACATATGTTTTCCCCTTGAAAAATGTCCATAGGCGCTGTCAGGATTTTTAAAGCTTCCAAAGGAATTTCTTACCGGGGTTGGCCTTATGATTATGTTGGTATCGTCGAGGTTTAACGTTTGTGTATTATCGTCGTTGTCGCTAGTTGTTATTTTTGCTTCGTCGACATGATCCTCATCCTCGTCCTCGTCTTCCTCCTCCTGTTCCTCCGATTCCTCAAGTTCTGGCTCTTCAGTGAGGTCCTCCATTGACTGGTAACGAAAATGAACTCGATTCAGTAATAGACACTATTTCTTTTCTTTCATTTATTCTAAACAGCACTGAGAAATAAAAAAAAACTTCTCAGTCGGGGTGCGCAGTCAGCGAAGAAATTTTTTATCAATGCAACTCGTCGATCTAGTTTATCGTGCAACGAACGGTAACCCTAGAACGGTAATCCAGGCGACTTTAAATCCCGCGTCCTTTCTCGCTTCGTTCTTCCGTTTTTCATCGTTTTTCCGCATTTACGACTATTTTTTTTGTTGCATTCATGACCCCGGGTTACCGGAATAGATATCAAAAAATAAAGTTACCGTTTTAGGGTCACCAACCATTTAAATAATCCCACATTCATGCTGGGAACGTTTCCCACAACGTTTGCTAATTAACAATAATTTTACCGATGCATGCATTCTTTTCTTTGACCCTCCGAGTGCACACTGGGTCGTTTTGACCCCAAGAATTATCAATCTCCTCCTTTCGGTCAGAGAATACATGAAGGGCCATAAAATATTCATAATTTACTATAAAATAATAATAATAATAATATTTACCGGAATACAACGAACTGAAAAACGCATCGGGTCAGATTGACCCGATCCGCACTCCTGCGTGCACTCAAAGGGTTGAATTTGTCAAAATAATCAACCGTTCCAGAAATGTTAATATTTCCAAAAGCCAAACCCTTGAAGCTCCAAGCTTTACGTATACAAAGTCACTCGGCATTTGGACAAGGCTTCCTGCACCCACAAAACAGTCTATCGCTAAGTTTCTAAGAAAAAATCGTCTCCCTGTCATTCCTTAATCAAATAATTACCATTTACTATACGCGAAGATTTCAATGCATAAAAATATGCGAAGAGGATGCAACTAGCGAATGTCTCGGTGCCAAGTTAACTAAGTATACATTGATCGTTTGAAAAAAGAAAAAAATGTGAAAAAAGATCTTTACGAATGGATTCGGTTTCGCAGGTTTAGAGACGGTGCCTGTATTTACCCCTAGCAGCTCCTTTTTCTCAGCTTCTTCGTCGGCTAAACAAAATAAAATCAACAACAATTGATTATTTATTGAAATAAAAAAATCATTTTCTCTGTCGACTATTTTTTCGAATTTGTCAAGTATTGAAATTTGAAGAGTCCCGATGTATCGGGCTCAACAAACATTGTTGAATCTTCACAGAAAAATATCGCACGTGAATTTCCATCCATGATAAAAAGTATGAAATTTTGACGATCGTCATATTAAATTTCAAGGGTGAGAGTAACGCACCTCTAGCGACAACTTTTTTGTCGTTAACCGCATCGTTTTTGTGCTCCGAACTGGGTACAGGTTTGTAATCCTTCGGAATGGTTTTGGCGTGTGTTCCATTGGGTCGTTTTTCATCTTCGATGATTGTCTTGAATCCTACGCTCTTAGCACCGCTCGACGGAGCTACTGAGTCGGAGTAAGGTTGTTGCCATCTCTGAGTACCGGATGGAGAACCGCCGCCGCCTCCGGCGGTGCCACTAGCTGCTGCTCTTCTCCGTTTCCGGTCGCGGCCTGCGCTCCGGAGTACCTCGTACGTGCAGCCGAGTACAGCAGCCACGAAAACGCAGCAAAGAGCTATAAAGATGTAGGTTCCTGCTCCTTGTTCCTCTTTTGTTTCGTCCGGGTAGAGCGATTTGTAGAGAACTCTTTCCGGCGGATCTTCGACCCAGGCACGATCGCGTCCTTGCTGTCAAAATTCAAGGGCATAGAAATTTTCGATATTCTCCGCTCACTCATTTTTTTTAACGAAACAGAAAATCAGATTATTTGCTTTTTCATCTTGATAGAAAAAGAAGAACTCGAGTTTGGAGTAAAGTTGAAAAACTTACCACGCTGTCGTTTCGTGGTGGTTCGAGGCCTTTAGGTTGAGCGTGAAATACCGAACACTGTGCACTTCTCACTCCAGCTGGCATAGTAGCCCGGACGGTCTCACTGCCTTTTTTCGTGAAGAGCATGTATTCCTCGAGGGGTTTCATTCCAGCACCTCCGTTCATTGATACAACGACGTCTGCGAAAAATTCATCATTTTTCTTTCAATTTTTCAAGACGTTTTACCCAATTATTTTATTTTTTTTTACTTCTTCCGGTAGCCTGGGGTCATAAATGACTCCAATTTTGTGAAAAATTCATATCTCCGGTACTTGGGATCATTCTTTTCGTTTTTTAATGCAGGATTAGTCAAAAATTAGTCAAAAATGTGGTAAAAGGATAAAAACGAGAAAAGGAACGGAGAATGGGCGCGCGATTTCAAGTCGACGGGGGTCATTTTGACCCCAGGTTACCGCCAAACATAAGATTCCCGATGGTCTATGCATCGGAAAGCACTTACTGCTGAGGCATCCGGTGTAACCTTTGTAGGCGCTGAACCGTTGGTCCGTTGAGCCATTGGTGTTGATTCCGCCGAGTTGGATTTCCGTCGCTCCCGACGATTCAGTTTCCTCCTCATCGTCGTCCTCGCCGATATTCAGAACCGGAATCGGTAACAATTGCACGGGCTCTCGATCGATCAATAGCGTGGCAGTATTGTTGTCACGAACGTAATAAACGCTGTGCCGTGCTCCGTTGAGAAAATTACGGTCATTGAGGCGAACGCCATAGGCAGAGCCTTCCCTGTCCTCTTCGAATATCAGTTGACCTTCGGATGTCAGAGCGACGAGCAAATAATAACTTCTCCTACAAAAGCAAAAAGTATTTTCACGTTTCGAATGAACTTGTTTTTTTCATTTTATTTTTTAATTAAAATTTTATTTTTTTATTGCCTTTTTCATTTTTTCTGTTTATTTTTTATGTCTATGTTTCTAATTTTTATTTTTTTTATTTTCATTTGATTTTTTTTTAATTTTCAAATTTTTTTTCTCGATTTTTCAGTTTTTTTTTTAAACAATCCGGAAAGAAGCGGAAGTGACTCACTTGTTTTCAGCCGTTAACAACAAAAGAGCGCTCGTTCTTTGTCGGAGATCGTTGGTCGAGAAAGCCAGTTGAACTTTGACCTGATTGATTGCCCCTTCGAATTCAAAGTCTCGCTGCAAGACGCTCTCGCCGCCGAAATCGGCGCCTTTTTCATCGACGCAATGTTCCCCGAAATACGACGTGAGAGCGCAATTGCAGTAGGACTCTTGTCGACCAAAGTCTTCGGTACAAACGCCCAAGTTTTTGCACGGTACAGCGTCGCACTTCATTTGACAATTAGGCAATACGCCTTTGCTCCCTTCGTGATTCGCCTCGCTCGCTAAATTCGGCAAATCAACGAGATACTCCCCAATCATAAGACCACGAAGACAACCAACGTAGCCTTGAATCAAAGTCCCTTCGGTACCGACACGCAACAGATTGTCCGGATCGAATCCACCGAGATTTACCTGAAATTCATTTTTTCATTCAATTTCTATTTTTTAATAACTCAAAAATACTATTTTTCGTTTTTTTTCCAGCAGGAAATTGAAAAACATCGGGAGAAATTTTATGACGTCATGGCGAAAACTAAACGATACATTTCTCGAATGTCCTTTTTTTAAACGTATGATTCTAGAGTTTGCAACGTTGAGATTCAACGAAAAATGCTTATTGCATTAATAATTCATCGAAATTTGGAAATTATGGCCTTCTTTCGTGTCGATTCGGTTTGAGGGTCACAAGAGAGGAGCGTTTTATTGTCTAGACCGAATATTGGGAAATAAGGATGAGCACTGCTCAAGGAAAATGATTTTTCCATTAATTATTTATTGAATTTTGGAAACTGTGGCCATTTTTAGTTGTAAAAAATTGTTACGGACCTGAAAATAGTCAGTCGGTGGAGCCGGAGGTCTTTGCGGAGCGAGAACTTCCTTTTCCGGATTGATCCACGGTTTGTTGGAATATGAGTCGAGAAGCAAAGGGACGGCGCCGAGAGTAACGTTATTTTCATTAACGTGAAGCGTCGTAGACTTCTCGCTCCTGACGATTGCGATTTGCACCGAAATTCCTGTATTGACACCTACACAACCGAAAAAAAATAGATTTAAATTCGATATTTCGATAATTTCGTGACATTGGGTCTCGGAGAATCGAGCTCAAGGAATTAGTAAACTGTTCACCATGGCGCTGAAGCTTGATGTAACGAATTATGGAAAAAAAACCGATCACCAACCTGGATGCTGAACCGTAATGTTCTTGATTTCATTTCCAGCATTAAAAAGATAAACGATGCTGGTTCCGTTACTTATGTAAAGATGAACAAAATTATTGAGATGGTCATTGGCGTAGAGAATCAACGAGTGAGTGTCGTAAGTTCGTAAATTAATAAGAATATTTTGGACGAGCATGCTTTTCAGCAATATTTTTTCTTCGTCTTCGCCGGTCCCGAAGTAATTCTTCTTCAAAAATGCACCGGTTGATGTGAACGTCAGAGCTTTGCTGTTTATATCTGTGAAAATTCAATTGAGGTGAACAATTTTTCTCAAACGTTTTCGTGACGAAATTGATTTTGACGATGAGCTTTTCTTTTCGTCAGGCAGTTAAGTGAAAAACGGAGAGAATAATTGTCTGCTTTTTCGTTGGACAGATTTCGTGGTCAAATGGGGAGATTGCGAGAATCGTAATGACTGATCGGGAAATTAAAATTTCGTGATAAAGCCTGCCTACAAATTTTTCCTGTACACTTACTCGTCTCGCAGAAAGTGCCCTGATGGGCCCATTTGTTTTCACATACGCATTTGAAGTTGCTCCAAAGCTCGACGCAACGTGCACCATTTTGGCACTTGTTCGGTTGACAGGAAGGTTTGCAATCCTTTATGATTTCGGACAAATGGACCGACATGTAACTATGAATGTCTAGAATTTCGCCGTTGACGACCAGACCTCGGAAACATCCGATAAGGCCTTGCCTCACGGTCGACGTTTTCAAATGTTCACTGAAAAAAAATCCCGAAAAATATTAGAGACGAGGAAAAAACATTTATTCCGTTTGGACAGTTATCGAGTTTTGTTCCTTTTCAGATAATTTACGTTTTCCACAAATAAAACTCACGCAGTTGCTCCGCCAATGAACATCGAGCCCTCGAATGGTCCGAATTCTTCTTCGGGCAGCAAATCGACCATTTGGAAATCGGTATTGATCATGAATCTGACATGATAATCATTGTAATCGATCCAAATTTTTTGCCATTCGCCATTGTTTAATTTCCTTTGACTTTTCACTTCAAGTTCGCGATTAGTGCCAGTGTTGAGAGTAAAGTTGAAGGTGAGTTTGTAGTCCGAAGTCAGAGCGACCATGAAGGAAGGATAATTGCTACGAATCGGTGGCTGATAAAGTAAAATTGCTTTCTCGCCTGTTGTCCGGAAGCTGAAAGCGATGTCGCCTTTTCGCCAGCCTGGCACTTCGATGTACGACTGTGAGGTTGTGAAAGTGACGACGTATTTTTGTGTATCTGTAATTGAGGAAATAATTTTAATTTTAGGCTCGATTTTACACAGAAGAGAAAATTTTCGACGAATCCCAAATTTTGGGGTGGAAAAAAATTGGATTTCAAGACAAATTTTTTGTTTTCAAACTCTGGCCATTCAATTAATGTATCGGTGAGTCTTCAGTGTCCCCAAGGATTCGGGACGAATAGAGATTAATAAGAAAACGTTTATTAACTGGTTTCGACGCATTCGAGAGGTCCGAGGGTTATTCTTCCTTGAGCATCTTCGACAAGATCCTTCGGTTGCAAAAAAACCATTCCTGTGATGCCAAGAGAATCGGGGCTCTCGTAATAGCCTTCATCCGACAACCATTTACCGGCGGAAACGTCGCAATTGCAGCTCAAATCCGGATTAACGCACGTTCTGTTCACTGCCATGCAACAAAATGTTTAAATGAAACTGTTTTCTATTTTATTTTTCATTTCATATTTTCAACTAAAAATGCGAGAAATATGGTGTTGAAGTTTGCATCGTTGGACTGGCAACGAAATTCTGTTTCGTTCTTTCTTGCGACCCAAAAACGAAATCGACATTAAAAATGGCTTTAATTTCGAAAATTCAATAAATAATTAATGCAAAAAGCATTTTTATTGAGCAGAGCTTGTAACGATCCTCTCTTGTGTCCCAAAAACGAAATCGATACGAAGAATGTTCATAATTTCCAGAATTCAATAAATAATTAATGGAAAAATGATTTTTCGTTGAATCTCAACGTTGCAAACTCCAGGGTCATAGAAAAATAAGATCAGAAGAAAACTTACTGCCACAAGGACAGGAGCCTCGATTAACGTTGCCGATGTAATCAACGATGGAAGATTTTTTGGAGCCAAAGAACCACGTAGCGCTATGGAGTTCCAAAGGAGCTCGATAACAATCGTACTTGATATACTGACTGCAATAAAGCGAATGAGAAATCAATTCCTGAAGCATTTCTGCGGAAAACTGTCGATACGTGATGTTGAAAGAGAAATCTTCTTCTCCGATCGATCTCACATCGACCTGCGAGGGTAAATTGTGTTCGACGATAGTTTTCGTCGAATCCTCGATCGATTGAAATTCGCACTTGACAAGAGCGGGTGGGAATCTCCCGTTTCCATCGATATCGATTTTGTATACGTCGTCCTGCGTATAACCGAGGAGAGCGAGTTCTTCGCAAGTTTTTCTGTACTGCGCTGAAAAAATATTGATTTTTACGGTCATTTTCTTTGATTACGACATTGGAATGCTACTCGTCGACACTGGGTCTCTCGGACCCAGCCAACTTGTAAATGTAATCCTTCTCAAAACGTAAAAACAACTTTGACCAAAATTTCGTTGACCTGAGAACTTTTTCTTGTTTGTTGATTTTTTTTTCTTGAATTTTTATATTTATATTTACCAAAATGACAATTTTTCCCCGTGTATCCGGTTTCCGTGCAATCGCATTTTATTTTGTTTTCCTTGACCGAGCACTTTCCGCCGTGTTCACACGTATTTGGCCTTTTGCATGGATCGACGAATTGGCAATTGTCCAGAGCAACTTCGCCGACGATTCTTTCAGTGTTGATTACATATCTCGGCTCGATGACCTCGTTATTGACTTTAATGTCTCGCATGCAGCCGATCAGACCGGCGTTACTTTTGCCACTGCCTATAATGACCTTGCTACCCAGCTCGAAGGTCATTGCGAAAAGATTGCTCTGCTTGTTCCGGTAGTCAACGAGTATGCTCAGTTCGCCCTTCGTGTAATTCAGTTCAACAGCGTGCCATGATGTATTGTAGGGCGGAAATTTCACCGCTGCCGAAACTGTTATGTTGTCCGATAATGCGGGAATCAGTTGGAACCGAATTTCATCGTTTACTAGACGAAGCTATAAAAATACAGTTGAGAAATTTATCAGAGAAGAAAAATATCAACCAAGTACCTTTAAATAAATATATATGAAAAATAAAAAATATATTTGAAAAAATTAATAAACAGATAAAAAAATATATAAAATAAATCTATTTAAATATAATATAAATAAATAAATATGAAAAATGAAAAAATATGTAAGAAAAATAAACTAATAAAGAAAATATAAAATAATGATATATAAATATACTCAAATAATAAAATAAAAAATATATTCAAAAATAAATAAATGTAATAAATATAAAGAATGGAAAATATCGAAAAAATGGATAAAAAATGTAATTATCGAACGAAACAATAGTGTGGCGTTATGGTTGAGAGGAAATCATGGAGAAAATTGGACGTACCTCCCAATATCCGAGGCCCTGATCGCTCTTGACATCGCCAGAGGCGACGACGGCGATCGGTTTGGAGCTTTTGAAGTCAAAATTGAGATGCAGCGAATCGGTAGTGTTGACTGGCCACCAAATGTGACTCCCGGCGAAAGGATAAGTAATGGGAATGACATCGACGTCTGCCTCGTAATACTCAGGCTCGAGTACGCCGATGTAATGGACCATTGGATTGGAGCGTTTGAGCTCGTAGATGATGGATTTATCGTTGAAGAAAACGTACTTGAGGGCGCCAGCAAAATTGTTATACGAGGCGAGGCCTCGCTTTTTGTGGAGTTCGGGTCCGCCGCCGATGTAGATTTCAGGATCGATGATCATGTTGTAATTGTCGCCAGGAATTTCGAGGACTGTCGTTTCGAAATCGAGGCTGACGTAGACGAGAGATCCGTTGTGAAAAATGGTCAGGTTGCTCCAGTGATTGGAGGAAACGTGATCGCCCATGACGCTCTGTATCCTTGCCCCATGGCCAAAGTCCAGTTCGACATGAACTTTTTTTTGCATTATTGAGGCTGTGACGTAATGTGGAGTCCCGTCAATTTCACCGGATGCATAAAATAACACGGAATCGTCCCATCTCGTCTGCAGTTTAAAAAGAGCACAAAAATCAAACGGAACAATGTTTGGGACTTTGGAGTTTGCAGCGTTGAGATTTAACGAAAATAATTTTTTTTCTGTAATTATTTATTGAATTTTGGAAATAATGGAAATTCTTCGTGTCCATTTAGTTTTTGGGTGGCAAGAGAGAATTGTTTTATCATCCAGACGAAAAATTGAAAAATAACAGCGAGCACTACTCCAGAAAAAGCAAAATTTCGTTGCATTCCAACGATGCAAACTTCAACATGATGGGACGTTTAATGCTCGTCGAGACGATGAAAAAGGTCATGAAAACCTGCTCCCGTGATCCAATTTATTATTGTATAACTCCAAGACATTATTTCACTAAATTACTCGTTACAAACGTTGCACGACATTTTTGTCTCACCTTGAACATGAGGCTTATCCGGTTAACAGAGGAATGAACACGATCTTTCCAATCGTAAACCCGGAACGAGACGTATGACGAGCCTCTCAGAGTCAAAATCGTTGCAGCTTGAATGAAAACAAAAAAAATAACGTTATTGTCGGTTTTAGCTCACCCCATAGACTCATAACCAGCCCCGTGTAATTTCCGACGACGACGAAATTTTTTTTTCATTCGCAAAAGTTCGAAAAATTCAAATTTCATCGATTTTTTCACAAGTTGTGAGAGCCTCAAATCGTCTGGGTCAGGAAGACCCACAAAACAGAAAATCACTCGATTATAATAATCTTTTTAATCAATAGGATTATTTTATTGCTCACTGTACACGTCGCATCGTTCTCCCTCGTAATAAGTTCCGAAGCAATCGCAAGTCAAACTGTTGTAATGATTGACGCACTGACTGCCGACGAAGCAAAGATTTTCTCTGGTCCAGCACCTGCGAAAAAAATGATTTTTTTTTCATCATCAACTTGTTCGACTTGCCAAAATCTTTTTGGATCCCTTGAGCCACCAAGTCTCTGGTTTCCCCGTTGTTGACAATTCTGAGTCGATTAAAAACTCGACTAATTATTAGCGCCAGGCAAAAACAATTGTACGTTCGATTATTAAAGTTAAACTGACTTGTCGATGCAGCCTTCCTTCACATTCTCGTGTTTCGTCGCTATTAGCGGCCTGATGGGTAACAAATCGCTCGCTGATTTGCCTGAACTCAGCACCATGTCACGTATACAGCCGACGAAAGACTCGATTATGTATTTGACTCCGTGTAAGCGTTCCTCCGAGCTCAGGCCTAATGATGAGATGATTTTGAATTTTTGTTTTTTTAATATTTCGTCGATTAATCGGAAAAAGTCGCGAGGACATTTTTCTTTGAATATTCCATGCCCGATAATTGAGAGATCGATAGAGAGAAACGGAAACGATTGTGAATGATTTTTTTTACAGACGTTTTTGAAGAGAAATGAGAGATTCGTTTTTACCTCCGATCAGTACGACGGACGCAAGTTCTTCGGAAACGCCATAATTGACAACGCGTTCCAAAACTTCGAGGGTAGTTTCCTCTTGGGTGTCATCGACTCTGGCGATTAATTTGGCCCCGTGTACGTCTATTCGGACAAGTACACTGTGCCATTCGTCGCGATTGAGTCCCTCGCCGACGGTTAAGCTGGTGGAACGTTTACCAAACACATGGACAACTTTCAATTGGCCTTTCTCAACGATGACGTACAGGGCGTAAGGATCGAGACTCTCTGGCCGGTCCTTGACACTGTGATAGACGAGAAGACCATGGGGTAATTTCGTCCTGAACTGGAACGATATCTCTCGGCATAATCTGCAAAAATTCGTCAATAAAATTTTCCATCATCCAATTAAAAAAATTAAAAAAAAAAAAAAAATTATATATTTCGTCATAATTCTCTTAGTGACTCGGGAGTTTTGAAACCTCAATTGAAAAGTCTTGATACCGCTGCCGTCCAACTGGATGAATGTGTTGCTCTGTGCAAACATGAAAGTCTTTTCGTGTCCTGATTCCATGAAAGTTAATTCCTGAAAAGCAAACAATCAATCAACTTGATTAATGCGAATTAAAGGACGTTTCATAAATTCCATTAAATCGCGACTGACAATGGGGCATCCAAACTCAGAAATTCTATTAAATACACGATTAGAAATATTATCAATTATTCAATTAATTAATTATTCGATTGCTTGATTTTTTTTTTTCCAAATAAATTAATTTAATTGAATTAAGAGTTCGAAAAAAAATTTCTTTTCAAAACTGATTCGCTAAGAATACAGTTTCTGTAGCTCGAAACATACATAGTCAAGGACCGAAACCCCAATTTTCGAGCAAAAAATTGGCGATAAAATGTTTTTTTTTTTTTTTACCTTTCCACGTTTGTGCTTGGGCACCGGTGGCCTCGTGGGTTCCGGAGGTGAAAATGTTGGTCGAGGCGTGCTTGCTGTGGTCGTGGGTGGAGTACTCGTAGTCGTTGTACTCGTTGTTACGAATACACTACCCTTGGTCACCATGTACGAGGGCAGGGTGTCTGAAATGAATAAAAACGAGATTGTCAGCGAGAAAATGAAATTCTATTTTGTTTTTTATTTTTTTTCAAATTTTTTATTTATTTCCTTCTTCTACTTTTCTTTTTTTTTTAGTCCAATTCAATTTATTTCGGTCAAAATGTAAATTTGTAATTTTGTTTCAATCGCAAAAAGTGTCAAAAAATAATTGACCATTTGACAAAACATGGAAACTCTAGAAGTGGAAAAGTAATTGTAATAAACTTGAAGTTTGGCTGGACGTTATTTTCCTCAGTCGAATAACTGAAGGGACTTTGCTATTATTTTGTTTTTGTTAGCCTCAATGAGGAACTTACAATTGGGTCCGCCGATGCAGTGATGAAGACACTCGAGTTGAGAATTGAATCGATTCTCGTTTCCCAGGCAGCCGCCGTAGACGAAGGTTTTGCATTTTCCTTCGGCCTTGTTGAAGGTCCATTTGTGAATGTAGTGTTTGCAGGGGCCGCTCTCTGTTTTGACTTGACATCGATCCGGCAGAGGGCGTTTCGTAGTTGTGACAAGACTCGTGTTGTTTTTTCTCTCTTCGGGAATATCCATGTCCGGCGAATCGGTCGTGCTCGCATCGGCACCACAAGTTATCAGTGCGATGTTCAGTAAAGCAAGGACCACCAGGATCCTCCTTTCGCGGTTCACCATCGTTCTTCATTCGCTAAATCATTCAATTTTACAAAATTATAAATAAAATAACAAATTGTGTGTTTTTCTTGAGCAGAGCTCGTTATTATTTTTCAATATTTAGTCCGCAAAATAAAACAATGCCCTGTTCCTTTTTTCTCTATAAAATCTTATTAAAAATTGTATTCTTTTCGACTGTGGGGGGTTTTGGATCCGGAAACTGCTGTACATGTTGAAGATCATCTGACGCTATGCCATGCTGAAGAGTTCTAGCCTCCAGCACTTTTACAATTTTTTCCACAGCCTTTTTTGCGTTTTTTGTTCTTCTTCTTCAGAATCATTAAAAATCATGCCCCAGGGATGGTGAGTGTCGATAAAGTTCTAAAAATCGACTGCACCCTCAACCATTAGTTGTGATTCCCTGAAAATCCATAAATTCGTCGAAATCCAATGGTACGTTGAAATTTTTAATTTTCAAAGAGTCCAGCTGTCGAGTGTGTTTATTCAACGAGAGATAAGGATCGTTAAGGGCTCGTGACAATGTACCTCGAAGCGAAAAAGTTAAAGAGAGAGAGGGAGAGAGAGAGAGAGAAATGAAAGACGCAAGATAAAGTGAAAAACGTTTGAAAAAGCGGGGGTGTCCTTAATATTCGTATCACGGATTAGGTCGCGCCCACGCGGTGTATATTTCCGTGTAAGCTGGGCTTTTAAACCTTCCGGTTTTGTGTCTCGCAGTGGACAGTGACAAAATTTTAAGTAGCTCTAAGAAAATATCTTTGCTAAAGCGGTGCTGATGCATTTTAGCGATTGCAGAGGCTCGTCTATGAATTTACGACTTCCTGTCTCGAGGATCGACCACGACTACGTGCGCCTGTCAAAATATTACCAATCCTTATACGACTCTCGATCTATCTCGATATTCGATCTGCTCCTCGCTCACTGCTCCGAGTATCGACAAGCCCCTTGAGACGTTAATGGATGACGAACTCCTATACATACACACGTTGCAACATCGAAAAACCGAGAATCCCGAGAAAATTCTTTACTATCGAGGAAAAACAAAATTTTTCGAAAAAAAAAGGTCCTCCAGATAAAGGATCAATTATCTTAATCCTGCAGATAAAAAATTCCCGACGAGCTGTTGCCATTTCATAAATTTTTGTCATAAAAATAAAAATCAAAAAAATTAAAACTCCATGCGATCGAAACATAAAATTCATGTGCATCGATGACGACATGTTTCGAAAGTGTGGACCGATACGATCAACTTTTTGCCATAAGACGAGACATTTTTTTCGCGAGATTATTCCGCGCGAGCAGTTTCTGGAAAAACGAAATAAAAATAGAGAAAAACTTTCGGAATAATTAACGCGTCGCTAACGAGTTAAGCAAAGCTCGTCAAAATAATAATAATAACGTGTGAAATGTTGAGTTTTTGCGTACAAGATATTCCGAAAGGTACATACTTAACGGAAGTGACATGAAATTTATGAAATTCATGAAATTTTTTTTTTTATTCATTATTTATTGAATTTTAGAGATTATGGCGATTGTTGGTGTCGATTGCGTTTTTGGATTGCAAAAGAGACTCGTTTTACCAGACCAAATATTGCAAAATAACAACGAACTCTGATTAAAAGCAAAAAAAAAAAAAAAAAAAACAGAACTTCGACGCATCCCAACGACGCAAACTGCAGCATGATCGAAGTTTCAGTTTTTGTGATGCAGCCAAAAGTTGCATTCATTATTTATTGACATTTCATAGTCTCAAGTTAATCAACAGGTTGAGTTTGCAAATGTGATTCAAAGATTAGTTCGACTTTCGCAATCAAAATATTTCATTGCATTCCCACGATCAAAACTCCAACATCGTCTAATTTTATGTGCCAGGCATTGTATCATTTTGAGAAAAATAACGAGAGATAAAGATGCACCAAGGGCTTCACGCGATACTCGTAATCCTCTGGATGTGTGCACAAGGATTATAACGAAGCCAAAAGCAAAGCTCGAGCACCAGATTAGGCTTCGTCTTATCTAACGAAAAGTACACATATCGGATGAGAGAAATCTTCAGCCTGAAGAGACTCGAAAATTTTCTAGGCATGAGCCATTTTACTGAAAATCACTAAACCTACGATAAAAAAAAAAAACAAAAAGACGAAAAACTGACGATAAATGACAAGATTTCACAAGATCAATAAATAATTAATGGAAATATCATTTTTCTCGAGCAGAGATCGTAATTATTTTGCAATATTTGGTCTGGAGAATAAAATAATTCTCTCTCGCAATCCAAGAACTAAATCGACACTAAAAATCACCATAATATTGAAAATTCAATAAATAATTGATGGAAAAAGAATTTTTCATTGAATCTCAACGTTGCAAACTCCAGCATAATAAAAATGCATATTTACAAAAAACGCCTTGGGTCACAAATTGACCCAATATGGATTTATACGAGGTGTGCACTCGAAGGATGAAAATGAGAGGCAAAGCAATCGAAAAAAATGGAAATTAAGTTTTGTATATTTCGTATAAGGAAATTGCTGTGAAAATCCACATTTTTAGGGTCTCGTAATCAACGAATTTTATTACAAACTGAACAGCCCGTGTAACGATACACGCGGTATATATTTGTATTTACGAACTCTTTGATAAGAACTGATATGGATCGTCGCCGCGAGGGCAGTCGATATTAGCTTTTCGATGTTCTCATAATTCATAAGTTTCATGAATCCTTTATATATTTTGGAAAGAGAAATTTGGTATCGCAGGTAATGAAAAAAACTATGTCAACATTCAAAAGGTCAACATATAAAAATGAAAATTTCATTTTTATCGAATTTTATAAATAATCTTTAAATTGTCATTTTGGAATCGAATTTTTGGGTAAAACTTTGATGAAAAATTTGCATTTACCAACAATTCGTCATTGACGTTGCCAGATGAATGGTTTGCCATCAACTTCCGACCACTCTACCGCATTTTCCTGAAGCAGATCCAACAGATCGTGGGTCTGAATGAGCCCAATATTTATTTTAGCATTAAATGTTGGTCCCTTCCGATAAAAAACATTTATTATGTACGATGCTCAACATTTTTTCATATTGAAAATAATCACGTGTGATACTAAACTGATATTTCGCGAACGATCGATTAAGAGAACAAAAACAAGTTTTCAACACGAAAAAATAACGAAAAAGGTTTTTCGATTAATTCATTTATTAAATTTTGAAAATTATGGTCATTTTTAGTATCGATTTAGTGTTTTTCATCACAAGAGGGATCGTTTTATTGTCCAGCCCGAATATTGCAAAATAATTACGACCGCTGCTCAAGAAAAATCATTTTTCCATTAATTATTTATTGAATTTCCGATTTTTTAACAATTTTTCGTGTCTCTTTAGTTTTTGGCTCGCACGAGAGATCGTTCTATATTGTCCAGACCACATACGACGAATCGATCAGAAATGCCGAAAAACACGAGAAAATGATAAAATACAATTTTTGTTTTTCTCAATACACCATAAAAATAAATGAAGACAATATATAATCGACGAGGTAGTGTGCGCTGGCTTTAATAATGAGTTACTCACAAGGAGTGAGAAATTAACGTGGCCACAGAGAGCAGAGAGTCATGTGAGTCAATTCTCTCGTGCCAGGCGCTTCCTCGGAGAGTCAATTGAATTCGAGGCTAACCGAGAGTAAAGTTCCAACGAAGATGACCGCGGTTACGACCGAAGAGTATCAAGAAGGGTCAGAGAGACAAGATCAAAGAGTAAGGGGGGGGGGGGACGATGATCGTGCCACCGGAACAAATTCGGCAAGTTTCTCCACTCGTTTTGACAGATTCAAAACGTTCTATATATATATATATTAAAACCGAAAAACACCAACAAAAACTAAATCGACCCTAAAAATTGGCATAATTATCAAAATTCAAAAAATAAATAAGAGAAAAAGAATTTTCCTTGAGCAGTGCTCGTAATTATTTTGCAATATTCGGTCTGGCTAATGAAACGATATTCTCTTGTTCCCCAAAAACAGAATGGTCCCGAAAAATGTCGATAATTACGAAAATAAAATAAATAATTAAGAGAAAAAGGATTTTCCACTGGATCTTAACGTTTGAAACTTCCTTGGATAATTCCATTGACTCGGACGAAGTGAAAATTGGTGTAACGAATATAGAAAGAAATTGGGTGGAATTCGAAGAGCACCGGGAAAATTGACTGGTCCAGGAAAGCTTGTTCGCTTACTAAGTAGATACGCGCGGGTGCATTTACGTGTACATAGAATGAAAGAGCGTGACGAAGCGCAGTGACAAGCTTGCCACGTTCAAGACCAATTATATACGCGTGTGTGTTCCCGGAGATTTTTCAAGGCGAAGTGCACTTAGCGTATTGAAGGAAGGATATCGCATCAAGACCCTCTGAAATAATCTCCTCGCCTGTTGCACGAAATGGATAATACGTTGCACCAGCTACAACAACTTCTCCATCATTTTTTCTTTCTATCAAGTAACCGCGAAATGCACCAACAAATGTCACAACATAAATATGTCAGCTTCGATTTGCATCGGTGCGCTAAGACGATTAATAATTAATGAAGCGTTAATTGATCCATTTTCTTTTCGCTTCATCTGCTAATGATTTTCATCTTGAAACAAATATCCTGTTACTTCGTTCCGGCTCATTTTTCCACTTGATATTAATACTCGGACGATTCATACCGTGAAGACTTTCATTATGACACTCGATCGATGCTTTCCCGATTCGGCGACTCCGGAACAATAAACTGGGCTCAAAAACTAGCCCAAGCGACTTTTCCGCCTTCGTTCTCTCGTTTTATTATCGTTTTACCGCATTTATTTACTTATTTATTGACTTTGAACAACATTTCTCTAGACTGAGGTGATACTCACGCATTAAAAAACGAAAAGAACGAGCCCGAGTTGAAGCTTATTCGATCAATTTTACCGGAGGTAGAAATTTTTCAAAATTGTGGTCATTTATGACCCGAGTCGAGCGGAATAGATGAAAAAATTAAATTAAGTCATAATTTCGGGGTTAAAATCGACTCTCATCCGTAATTAAAAAAATTTCAATTCGCTCGAGTGTCGAAAATCTCGATACTTTAAAGAAAAATCCGAGTTTATCTTCCAACGATTCGCCACGTTGATTCGTAATGAAAATTCTCCATAATGCCTCATTCCCCAAAGACATTGGTTAAGAAATTTCCGTCATTTTTATATTTTACATTTTTCGAACTTGATGAATTCGACAAAGATCTCAAATTTTTTCTGGCCCCGAACGAAATAGCTCCGAACTTTTGATTCCAACGTATATTTCCTCACGAGATACATCATTGAATCGTTTGAATCGTCAAAAATCAAAGGATCGTCGTTCGTCCGTGAAGGTAAAATTGAAGAAACTTGATTTTTGATCGATTTCAAGCAGCCGGGAGGCTGCTCAATTCCTTCGAACGAACGTTTGAGCAACGTTTCGAGAGTTATCGAATGCCAACGCGTAGAGATCGAAAAAGTTGATGGTAAAATATTGGTAAAAAAGTAAATAAGAGGAACAACATGGTGGCTGGTTAGGTTGAAGCGCACGTTCGTTCGGTCCATAGGAGATGGGATGGACCGAGCGGAGCACCGAGCAGCCGGTACATAGTGTGTAGTAAGCGACAAGTTAGCAGGATGTGACGTCAGGAGTCGCTCGTCGGGCACGAGAACGAGCATCGAGAGGGGCCGACGTCGGAGTCTCGACGTCGGCTATCTCTCGCCTCTGGTCGAGGAGCCTCCATACGGGCCGTCCCAGAAGTTGTATCCAAGACTCGAATCGTCGATACATTATGAATGGAGATCGAGGAAATGGTGTCGAACGATTTGAGCCTGCGGAGCCTCCTCGAGAGCTGGCAGATGAAAAGTTCGCGAGAGTTTTTCTCCTCGGGATTAAATTTTTCAAATATTTCGAGCACTTCGGGATCGACTTTAGGGACATCCTGTAAATCGTTGATCGAGCAATCCGGTTACCAGTCAATTGTCTTCGCACACTGACACTCAACCAAAAGCCTGTGCTTCGGTAACGCTTATGCTTTATTTGTCTTTCACATAGCCAGAGGAACGATACGAGATTAGAGGGCGAAAGATAAAGGGAGATGGAGTGAGAGAGAGAAAAATTCTCTCGGGTACTATATAGTCCGGCAACGTGGACAGACACTAATTTATTAATGCTACTCCAACGGACCACTGCTCGCCGTTACTCATCACGGTTTATTGACTTCCATTGCGATCTCTCCGCCTGGAGCATCGGCATTTTCAATAAAACTAAAATCATCAACCACCTTATTCCCTAATTTTATCACCTTCAAGTTTGCATCGTTCGAATCCAACGAAATTCTCATTTATCTTGAGCTGAGCTCCTTATTATATTACAATATTTGGTCTGAACAATAAAACGATCCCTCTTGCGAGCCAAAATTTTAAATAGAAACACAAAACTGCAATAAATTCCAAAATTCAATGAATAATTAATGGAAAAATCATTTTTCTTGAGCAGAGATCCTAATTATTTGGCAATATTTGTTCTGGACTAAAAGGGATTCTCTCTTGCGATAAAAAAAATAAATCGACACTAAAAACGGGCATAATTTCAAAAATCTAATAAATCATTAATGGAGGAGGAAAATTTTTTAATTTTCCAATTCCAATTGACTTTGTCAATTCTTTCCTGACGTTTTTTTTTTTTTGGAGAAATCTTAAACGAGAAAATCTTTTCTTCGACGTTTACGTTCGAATTGACTTTTGAGATGCACGCGATTCGTCCCGAGCAGCAACTTCGAGACCTTCAAAAACGTGCCTTTTCACACGGAAAGCATTAGCCATCTTTTGTCAAGCCTCAGATCGATATATCGTACAAGCCCTGCCCCCGCACCCACCTGGAGTAGGTCACCTGGGTTCGTCGACAGAAATAATAATCATACTCTTAGCTTTCTTCTATAACGACTCTTTTGACCTCAGGTATAGAGCTTTTCTCACATTCATCAAGAGCGTCCAGAGTTGCCCGATTATTTATTATCGTAGCCTTGATTTAAGACTATTCTTGTAGTAGAATATTTCTTAGCCACGAATAAAAGTCACTATAGGCGGCAATAAAATATTAAAAACTTACCAGGAATCTATTGATGAAGAAAAAATTATTGATGCCGGGAAAAAATTTAATTTTTTCCACTCAAAATATCCACTTCGATGCCCAACGATGACACCAAAGTTTGCCACGTTATCACGTCCAAGTGTGCATCGTTCGAAAGCAACAAAATTCCATTTTTTTTCAATAAATAATTAATGATAAAAAAATATCAATGAAAAAATTCAATAAATAATTGATGAAAAAAGCATTTTTCGTTGAATCTCGACGTTGCAAACTTCAGAGTCATTGCAACGTTCGGGTCCAACGAGAATACTTTTTTCCTATTGATTATTTATTCAATTTTAAAAATCGTGACGATTTTTCCACCGATTTTGTGGTTAGATCCTGAATAAAGTTCGTACCAACGTCCTGATTAAATATTCAATAAGAATCATCAGCTCTGCTCGCGATGCAAACTTGAAAGTCGTTGCCTGGCGACGTTATAGCATCCAGGGAATATCTCGAGTTTGTTAATCGGTAGACGAGCCACTGGGTCGTCTACGGAACTGATTTGATGTCGCAGGCGCCGAGCACCGAGCAAAATTACTTCTGGTCAATAAATATATTTTTTTCCGATCATTTTCAATGGAAAGTTGTTCCTAAAGATCCATCTGTTTCGTCCTGGTTCCCATTTGTTCGTAGGAAATTATTTTCAAGTAGAAAATCGTTTTCTAAAGCCGACGATCCGTTGGTTTATCCAAAGTTTCGATCGTGGGAAGAAAACACAAAAAATGTTGCGTTTTTTCAACGAAATTATTTTTTTTTCAATTTTCTTCATTATTTCTAATAAAAAAATTTCTTTTTTCCGTCACAAAAAAGTCTGGAATTCGATTTTTTTATTTATGAGAAAATTCAAAGGCCCCGAAGGGTGTTTTTCCGAATAAAAAACAGTCTACGAAAAAAATCTCAAAACCCTCAAACTGCGGTGCCGATTTTTCCATCATTTTTCTAATAAAATTTTTATTTTATTTTCTTCATGAAATTTGAGAAACAGAAATAATTAAGGCCCGAGAATCGACGAGAAATTAAAGAAAAAATGGTTTCGTCTGTGCTTCCGTGGTTAAGGGAATTCGTGATTTGCGAGCCAGTGAAATTGAATGAATTTCCATGTCGAGCGCGTTCCCAGAAGAGGCCAAGGTCACAGTTCCGGGACAGAGTGCGATGGATGCTGGAAGCTGGGAGCGAGGCCGCGCGCCTGCATCAATCGAGACTCGGGGAAACAAGGCCATGGCCAAGCCAAGGGGATGTGGAGGACGTGGACAAGAGCAGAGTTTGCTCTCTTCCTCTCTCACAACAACCTTTGCCTTAGCCTCCGCCCCTCAAGCTCAGGCTTTTTATTCTTCAGCCCTGACAATGACCGCCAATTTTTTTCATCCGTCCTCAAACGCCACCAAAATCGATCAAGCCCTGACTAGTAGACGTTCACGCAAATTCGAACACGAAACAACAAATCCCATCAACGCCTGGAGCCTTTTTTTCATTTTTCCGAAACGAAAAACTGCTTACGAAAAAAAATAAAATTTTTCTTTTTTTCTGACGAAAAAGTCTGCAATTGGATTATTTATTCATAAAAAAATTCACAAGGCCCGAAGGCTATTTTTCCGAACAAAAACCAGCCTACGAAAAAAATCTCAAAAACCTTGAATTGCCATCCCGATTTTTTCGTTACTTTTCTAATGAAATTTTTATTTTATTTTTTGTCACGAAAAAGTCCGGAATTGAATGAATTATTTATAAGAAAATTCAAAGGGCCTAAAGGGTTCGACATTTTATGTGGACACGAGGATAAATTTCGTGAGTCGCAGCTTAACATTTCATCTCTTTTATTGAAAAGAAAAGACGCTAGAGATGAAAGACCGACGAACATGAACAAAAGGGTTTCGAAGAAAAGAGGGATGTATCGCAAAGGCGCCGAAGCAACAGATTGGAAGGATGCCGAGAGACTCAGAGACCGGAAAACATCGTATATGAATCAAGCCCAACAGCATGCAACGATTTTAAATGATCTTGGCTACTCGTTTAATTCTCACTAAATAATCCACCACGTGCTACTCGCTTTCCTCCACATTCTTATATATTTTTTCTGTGTATCCGTCCTTTTTGTTTTCTTCCAGCGAAAAAAGGGACGTGACTCGACCACCAAATACGCGAACATCACGCGTCACTCCCAACCGTCGCATTGTTTTTGTTTATTCTCTTCTCTATTCCACGACCGCTGAGCACCGAAACGTGATTTCCCCTTCGCTCGAGCAGAGATAATACGTTACGGCAATGTCATAACATATAAGCGCACGCGACTCATCACGCATATTTATATTTACGTACGAGATTCAATTTTTTGAAAATTTTTGAAAAATTCTTATCTCCGGTAAAATTTATCGAAAAATCTTCAATTTGGGTTCATTTTTTTCGTTTTTTAATTCGGGATCGCGTGAGCCCAGAGCGATTTAGCTCGAAATTGAAACATTTCTCAAGAAAATCTGTGAAACGATAAAAACGTTCTATGGATAAAAATAGAAATGTTCTTCAAAGAGAAAACAAATGAATCGAAAACTCGTATTATTATCCAACGATGATAGTTTTTCCCTGTCAAAATCGTTTCTCTGCCTGTGCTTGTTTCCATTATATTGATATTTTCGAATCGCTCGAAGTTAGTTGCAATCGACGCATCTCGAATTTATTCAAAGTAAACATATGTGTTACGACTAAAATTACGTATACATAACGCTACAAACATTCACTGCGCGACGACGTTGTTCGACAGGCCGGTTGAAACCAGATCCTCGTACGAAGTAGAAATATATACGAGCAATTATCGTGGGTGCAACACCTCGAGGAATACACCTTTTTCTCTCGAGGATAATATGTAAAGAGTCAACGTGCGCCACTCACACATTTTCATCGCCTAATTAATGCGTTTGTCCCGAATGTGAAACCGATGTTCCGATTTTTTTATGGCTTTTTTAATCAGAGTGTCTTTTATCATTATTTTTTATTAGAATTCCATTTTTGCGATTTATTCGTTATTTTATTTTTAATTAATTGCATTATTTATTTATTAACTTTTTAGTTTCTTGTTCCCAATTTTGTTCATTGTACCGAATTCAATTTGCTGTTTTCATAAATTTCCAGAATATCCGATCAACACTTTGATCGGCTGGATCAGGATTTAATCGTGGCACACAAACCCAAGAAAGTCGCTAATTAAGGAGTCGACCAACTCTTTGACAGAGCTGCAGGAGAGAGATATTTGATATGCAGCGACAGGCCTCGTGGTAAACGAGGTAGCACAGCATGAATGGAACATTACGTGATGAAAGTGTATCAAAATGGAGTCGTTTACTTCAAGTACAGTTAGAGCTTCGAATTTCTATACTTTTATGTTTTTCAGCCAACGCAATTATCGGATAAAAATATAAAATAGGAATATTTGAGAAAATAAATTTAGGGAGTCGATGAATTGTGGCGAACAGCATGAGAAATATTATTTTTGTAACCTGAGGCCAAAAACGACCTCAGGCAAATCCCGCACACTTCCTTTCTTCGTTCTTCCGATTTTGTATCGTTTTACCCCATTTTTGACTAATTTTTTTACTTCGATCAAAATTGCTCCAGGCTCATGCGACCCTGAATTAAAAAACGAAAAGAATGAGCCCAAGTTGAAGATTTTTCGTTAAATTTTACCGAAAATATGAATTTTTCAAAATTGGGGTCATTTATGACTCTAGATCAGGGAGAAAGGTGAAAAAAAGGTCACCGTTGTTTTAGGCTTAAGATTGTAGATTCACGAGGATTCAGTAGGTGGGCGAACAAGTAACTGCGAGCTGACGGAGTCGCGATGTAATTTGAGAACTTCGATCGGAGACATGCACAATCGAGAAAATTATTTGCCCGAGATTTCGTCGAACCATTTCGAAAAATGTCAAAACCAAGAGCATAAAACGATCCCACGCGTAGTCACGAATTACGCAGCCAATATATCTCCTGCTACATAAGCCACTGCGCGATATTAATCATTATTTCTATCGTCGCATTATAATGATTGTTAGTTATTAGGTTTTATAATGTGTTCCAGGACATAGCTATAGTTTGTATTAATTAGAATCGTGTATCGCGATCGGAAGCGATGGTACGTCATTTTTTTATTGCGCTCTGCATTCTTGAATATTTAAAAGTCTGGAACGATTAAAACAAATATCGTTGATCCAACTCGATCGATAATAAGCAGTGAGGTCGGTCGATGTGTTCAGAATTACTGGATCAATGAGAGTAAATATATAAAAAAGTGTGCAATTCGGAAATATTCTTTGACCGATCACGTTACGTCGCGTTGATCGTGTCAGTGAAAAAAAAAATGACGAATTTTCAAGGATTTTCTTGCGAATTCGATGTTTTTGAAAAAATAAGTGAAGGAAGAATTTCGAAAAGGTCACTCATCATAGCTCAGCTTTATAATAATCTCGCGGCGGTATTATCGATCCTACTTTTTCTAATCCCAGGACTCGAGCATATAGGACGCATGTATATATTGCATAAAATATAAATACGTTTTACTTACATCGTCACAAAATGAGAGATGGTATGCAAGAGCTCGCGTGGGAGAGCATCAGTGCGATATTTTTCCAAGTTCTTCCATATACTCGTTGCTGCGGTGAAAATGTTTGGTTTATAAAAATTTCACGAAACACTTTGCACTGCACATTTGTTATGGCCCGAACACGAATTCAATCACAATGTCAGAAAGTCATGATTCAAGAATTTCGGATCGATGTTTTAATGACACGTGATGATCGTTTTTTGAGGAATTATTGTTTTTGGTTAGAAATGATTGAAAACGTTGATTAATGTTGACGTTTTCCACAACTTTAAATCCGCGCGATCGCTACATTCCATAAATTAGTATTCACTGAGAAAAAAATACGCGCGAACGTATACCGAAGATTGCACGACCTCCGACCTCAGCTAGAATCAGAGGCAAACTGACTCGGGAACTGCGTGCACTCACGTCAAAAAGTCCACTCGGTTAGTGTCGTTAGTTCTAGCGCTTAACTTCGGAAGCTCCCCCTTGTTTGTCATCAAACGTGTCAGTTGTTTCCGACTTCGAAAACCAAATAATTGTGCGTTTATTTATCTAGGATTTGCACGCAATAGTACGCGAATGAACTGCGGGAGAGCTCCTCGAACAAGCACGCGGCGCGACGAAATCGCGCTCACGACTGGCAATATCACGACAACTCGTGAGCCGCTAAACTTTGCGCCGCCGGCGAGGTGGGAGAGAGAGATAGCGTGCGCGCGCCTGACTCCCTCCCTCTCTATCTCTCGCCCTTACACACCGACACCCTCGCAGCCCGGATTAGAGACTAGGAAAGACAAGCTACCCACCATATCACTGCTCTAACTCCGTGTTTCATTATCAAAACCAGGCGTATTACACGCTTCCGCAAATAAAACATTTTGCCGGTTTGACTTAATAATTACTTGAACACGCAAATCGTATTCGCGTGTATATCTTTTTTTTCAAGCGGGCCTCTATGCCGTTTTTACTCCGAAAAGTCGAATGCCCTTTGCACAGGATTTCGCGCGTGTAAATAAAACTAAATAATTACAATAAAAATGAATTCGCGAGTATTTTGTTCAAATTTTCCCAAAAATCGTCGAGCTCGTTATAAGTTCGTGATAAAAACAAATTTTCAAGAGATCTCGCAATTGCTCCTCAGAAACAGCATTCCCGTCGAAATGAAGATGTAATTTGAAATTAGTTTTTTAATCACTCATCAGGACCTCGTTAGAAGCTGAGATTTACGTTGATTAAGCGGCAAGTGCCTGTGGTGCGCGCGTTCATGTTTCACGCATGCGTATTCCCCCATGTATTTCAGAGTTCTCAGTATTTTGCTTACCGCCGGCCGGCCGACAAAGTGGAATTATGGAATTATTGTTGTCTGACAGTTGTAAACTTTTATGTACAAAAATGAATCGTTCAAGCCCATGTGACAGTTACATGCCGGAGACTCGTCGAGGAGTTGGATTGCATTGACGCTGGTTCTGACGATACCAGACGGCTAGACCGAATGCACTGATAGTTTTCCGCGGTTTTCGTCCTCTTGCGTTCGGAGCCCACACATCCCTAAACAAAACAAACTTGTATCAGAGTCTCGGAGACCCAAACTTATATGTTTCTCCGTGATTCTTGCAAGAGTAAAAACGCGATTCTTCTGACATTCCGGAAATCGGTTAAACTCGAAAAATATTCATCGTCGCGCCTCACAATTTGAGGTTAAGGTGAATTGTTTAGAAAATGGCAAGAAGCGTGAATGAACTGCGCCTTCGAGAATTACCTGCTGCAGAATTTTTCGACAATGCCTCCGATTCAGAGGAAGATGCCATTCTCAGCGATTCGTCTCAAGAGGATTCAGAAATGTTATTCACCGCCGACAATATTGGAATCACCAGTGACCTCGTTGAAGTCAAACTGGAAATACCAATTTCACCTCAATCAATTAATTCAAAGTATGTTTACAATATCATTCTATTGTCCCAACAAATTTGTTCACCAGAAAAATATTATTATTTAATTATAACACAAGGAAAAGTAGTTGATTTAGTTTTTGGGTCGCAAGAGAGAATCGTTTTTTTTATAACAATGCAAACTTTAACACGATGTGACCGACTGTACTCTTTCGCTGTTCCTCCAAATATTTCATCTGAAAATTATATAGATTTTTCATTTTTCTTCTTATATTTCGTCCTCCAGAAAATAAATTTCCATTGAATTCCATGTGATGCTGAAATTTTGCAAAATTGGAATCCGAAGAAAAATATTTTTTCTATTGATTGTTTGTTCATTTAGAAAAATTATGACCGGGTTTGATTTTGACTGGCTCTGCTCAAGAAAAGACAGAATTTTGTTGCATTCCATCGATGCGAACTTAAAAATCATAATTCCACATGCACCCGAATAATTGTACCGTCCAATGTGTCCCAAACAGATCTAAGGAGAATTCGAGTTCGCCGGAACAGAAGGAACTGGGTCCCTCGAATGCCAGACCATTTTTACCGGTAGGGCGGAACGGAGCGGAGCATATAAAGAGTCCTGTAGAAGCCTGGGGAGTTTTGTTCAACGATGAGATAATGACGATATCGCTGTGGTATACGAACGAGGAAATAATCAGGAGACGTTCGACGAGCGATCACGCAGAAACGCACAAAACTTACTCGCCGCTCTCGATGTCGGAGTTTCGTGCGTTGATCGGGCTGCTTTATTTTAGTGGATCGAACAAAGATGCGTATAAAAACACACAAGAGTTGTGGGCGAACTTTGGGCCAATAGTATATCGAGCTGTGATGTCACGACAACGATTTACGTTCATTATTTCTTGTCTTCGTTTCGACGACAGACTGACGCGTGCGGAAAGGCGATCAGTCGACAAATTCGCTCCGATTCGCGACATATGGACAAGTTTTTTAAAAAACTGTGAGAGATATTATTGTCCTGATAAGAATCTGACGATCGATCATCAGTTAGTCTCGTTTCACGGTAAATGTCCTTTTAAAACGTACATGAAGAACAAGCGTCACAAGCAAGGAATTAAAATCGTAATGATCAACGATTCGACGACTTTTTACATGATCAATGCAATCCCTCACCTCGGCAAAGTCCTGCCAAAAAATAACGAATCCGTCGCATCGTTTTACGCTCGAACTTTAAGTGAAAACATTGAGGCCGCCGGGAGAAACGTCACGTGGAACAAAACCAACGAAGAAACTGATACTTTCGATCAATTATGCAGCGACTATTCTACCGCACGGAGGACTCGACGCTGGCCGCTTCGAATGTTCTTCGCTATGCTCGACTTCGCTCTCATCAATAGCTTTATCCTTTACCAACTTAATGCCGAAAACGAATCGCTCAATCGCATGAAATTCATTCAGAATTTATCATTGTCGCTTATCAAACCGTTTGTCCAAGAACGCATGGTCATGCAAACCCTCCGAGGCAGCTTGAAGTTAATTATTTCTAATACTTTCGATATCGATATTCCTTCTTTGGTACAGTACGATCCGGTCGATTGTAGATTAGAAAAAAGAAAACGATGCGCTCATTGCAACAGCGATCGTAAAACTCAGTACGTTTGTTCCACGTGCAAAAGGCCACGGTGCGACGAACATCGCTCCAATCAGTGCATCGAGTGTTTCCATCATAACTTTTCTGTTACTTAAGAAAAATACACAGTTTCGCAGACTTTTTCATTTTTGTGTCCAACATTTTTCATTCCCTCGATCTTCTACGTCATCGTGACGCTCCCGTAAGAATCCATTGACCCTTCGAGTACATACTGGGTCCTTTTGACCCCAGGGATTTCCTGCCACCGATTCTTTTTATTTTCGTGAAAAAACTTATTCAGGGCCATAAAATATGAATTATTTACGACAAAAAAAAAAAATTAAAACTGTATTTTTACTGAAATACGATTTGCAAAACGAGTTGGGGGTCAGATTGACCCACTGTGCACTTATAGAGAGTCTACACTCGAAGGGTTATTATATACTCCAACTCGGTATATATTTTTTTCGACTGTCGAGCGTTTTGTTTTTCTTTAAAAGAAAGAAAAAAATCATTTCGGATTTCCAAATTTATAGGCAACTTTTTCTAAATTTTAAAAATGCGAAGTGCAAAATGCTAGTGTTCAATTATTCGAACACTATGTAGACGGGAAATCTTAAAAATTTGTATATTTATATTTAATACTGAAGAGTTTGCTCACCAAATTTCATGACATTCTAATAATTTTGAATTTTTCTATGTTTTTAACATGAAAACATAATTTAAAGGTTCTTGCTAGATCGATCTCGATAAATTTACAAGATTTCGTATATGCCAATCACACAGAGACGAGAGTTAAGTCGATCGAGGGCTCAAGAACAGTTTCCAATACCTTTCCTTTTAAATTGAGACGAAAAAGCAAACACACAAGCGGAAGTTTCATTCAAAAGAAAAGCATAAAAAAGGGATGGTGGAGAAAAAAAATGGGACAGTTCAACAGTAGCAGATGCTCGATCGAAAGAAAGCGGACTTTTCTCCATAACATATAGATTATCGAGCGTCGATACACTCTGGATCTTTTTTATTAATCGACATTTAAAGCACACCCGGAAAATGGGCAGGCATCCCGAAAGTGTACAAAGATGGAGGTTTTTTTGTTGTATTCTAATGAAAGTCCCACGTTTCTCAAGATGGATGGAAGGGAGCGCGCGTAACGATAAATAAAGTGACAATGGGATAATAGACAAATTGAGACTAAACGCATCCGCGAGTCGTCAGGTTATGTGCCGCCCTCGTAGATACTATCCAAATACTGTATGAAGTGCACACACTTGTAACACAAAGGAGGCAATTTAAGCTACAGCTGGCAACGGTTCATTTTTCGGCCGCGTATTTTGTTTCTTCCGAGTTTTCCGTCCAGGATTAGATTCGACTAAACGCGGGTGACAGTGGGGAATGAATAAAAAAAATTCGTGACGCGCTGCGTCAGAGATTTTTCATTAAAATATGGCTTTCTTATCCCGCGGTAAAAAATTTCTCGTGTTTTGCTACTTTTCCTTTGTTACAATTGGAATGTTTCAAACCGACTCGAACTGGCATTCCCTCAGAGGACATAACCACACACGTAGAGACGTTATACGCAGTTGCATACGACGGCTAAACGCAAAACTCTTTCGTCGCCTTCCTCTCGTTTCGTGGCGCGTATTCATCCGAGTTTCTACAATGGACGGCGAGCAGCAGTGTGCAAGTATCACAAGCTCGTGAACTCTCGAGAGAAAAGAGAGACAGGGAGCGAGAGAGAAGCCCCGAAAGAGACGCGAGTACGTGGTCAAATGACAAATTGTTTCCTGAATAAAGTAGCAGATTGAACAGCTCTTCCCTAGCGCGTTATGTCCTCATCCTATTCTTGTAGAGATTTGTAGATGTGTATACATCGATCTCCTACACACAACCTGTGTCTTTCTTTAAAGAATATATGTACCACGGAATCAATCGTTACGACAAGGCCGCGGCCTAACGAATGACACGATTAAATTTTATGTCTTTTTTCATGATTTATTTCATTTTTGAACCCGCGTACATGACCGACAAAAATAACTTACACCTGGCGATTAAAAATATAACTGTTCGCTTTTCCCGCATAGCTTTTCCGATGCTTGATGGGCAGAGACATCTGAGGCCATATCAAGAGATATTTCCGTCACTGTTTAACTATTTTGTTTATCTTTCCCGAGGGTTCGCATGGCTTCGGCGATTGGGGTACGTTGGGGTGAGTTGGGCGCGTTCGCGCGTGAGTGGGGGCGCGCTCGGGTGGGGCTAACGAAAACACGTTTCGTCAACACTGCATGGAAGATCGCAATCGATACTGGATATACACGCGGTTTTGGCTTGATGGTTAGCGGCGCCAAAAGTTTATCGACTGTTCTCCTTTATCTTATTCCTAAAGATGCTGAAAATTCCTCTCTTCATACCTATGGAGGTGCAAAGGTGCAGTGAGGCAGTTAATACGTTCGCTTGTACTGGAACCGCGATTACGTAATGCGTCCAATCAACACGTAACACTCGCTAATGTTTTCTAACTCATTAAAGATATCGCTAATAAAACGTAGTGAGGCTTCCCAAATGAGTCTTAACGAACCCAAGAAATCGACACTCTTGAGGAGCAACTTGGTTAGTGAATGGCCCTAATAGTTGCTAAAATATTTGACCTATAAGTGGTTAGCAGTTGTGTAACTCTTGCCGGGAATTCACGTGCACGCAGCAGCCTTTTTTTTCCACGCAGTGCGAATTTTTTGTTATCAGACTAAGATATAGCCAAACCGCGTCAGATTAAGGCATTCGAAACCTCCTCTCATCACCGATATATTTCTTTCGAACTGTAGTGCAATGAGGAAAGTAAAAATTCGTCGGTATACTGAGTCGAGAAATTGGACGAGATGACCCACACACCTGTTATATCTCATAAAAGGATATCAGTGCAAAAATATGTATTTACGAAACGAAAAGTGGTCATAAGTTTGGCTCTGATAAGCACGCTCTCTCTTCATTCATTTAGCATTTTATATATTTTTTCGTCCACCACTCTCAACGATAAAATTCTGACAAGTTTTAATTCAACAATTTCGGAACGGATTTTTATTTCCCCCTCAATATTCTATTCTAGCGCTTTAGCTGCGGTTATCTCGGCGAACGGAGTCGCCACTAGAGGTGACACGTAGCGACATCGAAAGGTACAACTCTGTAGCTGCGCTGATTTTTTTTTTTGTAGTTATCATCGGTCGGTAGACACATGTTTTTATTCGTTCCCGGCGTTTTCGGAGAGTGTAGGTTAGTGCCAACAGCATTCGCACGTTGGGAAATCTCGTGGCTTATAAAGAAGCTTTGTGCCATAAACTATTGATTATTTAATAAACAAACAACACAGAGAATTTTAAATATAGATGTCCTATTTTTGAAACTTGTCTCAATACGATAATTACGCGGTTAAGTGTTTCGTGATAAATAACGTGTTTGTTCAGTGCAACGCGATCATGGAGAACGGGACGATATCTTCTCTTGATGTTGTTAAACAGCAATTTGTTGACTTGATGAACCATTTAACACCAAAGCAAAAAGACAGTTTATTGTCGTTTGCCGTGCAGAAATATTTGGGAGCGAAACCTGGAGACGATGAATCTGGTATGTTTTTCGAAGGAATAACCACCAAGTCATTTCATACGATTCTAAAAATGCTTCGATCGAAACGTTTCAGTCGTTCATTTATTTTCATCCGCTTTTTTTTTACACGCAATTCCCAAAGCTTTTTGTTCGTTTTTGGTCGATTTTGAGATCTAAAATTTCGATCAGTATTATTTGGGAGAGAAAATCTTAAAACATCAGTCCTCACGATGAAGAAAATACTTTTATCACGATCACACAAATAAGAATCGAGCAAGGAAATTCGTCAATAGTTTCCATCATAATTTTGAAATTGAACTGTTTTTTGTTTTATTTCAATCACTTCTCTCAGACGAAGGTTCTTACTGTCCCGACGATGTAATGGACGATCCAGTAGCTCTTCTGAATTCCATAGCCAAAGAAATAAGAGGGAAAGTTCCCATGGATGCTGTTCTCCCGTCAGAAACCATAATAACACCATCAAAAGGCCAAGTACGTATTTACCGATGAAATGAAATTTGAAAAAACGTTCAAATTCAATAAATTTCCATTTGCACAGAATTCGGACTGTGATCCCAAAATAACAAAGCACGTGGATGCTTTCTTGTACAACGACGATGAACTGGATGATCTTGTGAAGGATGGAAAATTGAACAGGAATTATTGCCTCGACTGTGGCTCCACGAATACAAAACCCCTGAGTAAGGAACAAACATTTGACCCTTCAAGTTCATACTGGGTCATTTTGATCCCACCAAGTTTTTCTCACCGATTCTTTGGCATTCAATTTTCATTTTTGTTAAAAAATGAACTTCGGGTCATAAAAAATGGAAAACTTACTACAAAGAATGTCTCGACTAAAAAAAAAAAAACAAAAAATGGATATTTATCGGAAAATAATGATTTGAGCCTCGGGTCGGATCGACCCAGTATGAATATTAATGACAAAATCATTATTTTGCCTAACTCCAATAATGGTTTTCAAATATTTAAATATAAAAGCAAAGTAAATTGCAGTTTCTTATTTAAGAATAAATAAATTGTCCCTTTTTTTTACCATATATTGTTTTTTTTATATATAAAAATAATAATAGATAGTAATAATAACTAAATAAAGAATTTACCATGAGAAATGATTTTTTTCTATCAATAGGAAGGTTTGAAATTTTGATCATATATTTTTGATTAATTTTACAGTCTTCATATCACATTCCACATCCCGTGAGGAGCTTTATCACATATTCAACACGCTTTTGCCGCCTTTGGATGAAAAAATCGTGGTGGACGTTGGATCGCGACTCGGAGCAGTTTTATACGGCGTGAGTGTAATTTATGGAAGAAGAAAAAAGAATTTTCCGAATACTGTTATTTTTCGTTTACGACTAATTTGCCTGGTGGAATTTTTCATGGAGCAAGTGTAAAGAAAAGTAAAAATGTTTACCACGAGCTCGCCGACGATAAATTTGAATGAAACATCACAGTTACGGATTAACTTGACCGAGCGAATTTATCGATTCACAGGCTTACGCGTACACGGACGCCAAACGAATAATCGGGGTTGAGATGAACAAAGAATTCTGCGATCTCCAGGAAGAGATAATCCGGAAATACAAGATGGAAAAACGGGTGGAAATAGTTAACAGTCGTATCGAGGACGCAGCGGAAATCGTAAAATCAGCCGACGTCCTGATACTGAACAACGTATTCGAGTTTTATCTCTCAGAGTCCGAACAAAAAGCGATATGGAAATTTTTACACGAGAATTTAAAGAGCGGAACTTTCGTCGTCAGTCGTCCTGCCATCGCGGAAACATTGGCTCCTCTCGACACGGGCATTCGCATCGAAGAGTGGCTCAAGGTCGAATCTGTGCCATCGAAAAACCAGATCGCCTTTGGAATGGACCAAGAGGACGACGATGCGGAAGGAAACTTGTCGGAAATCAGTTGCTACGTCGTTCTGTAAGCATCGAACGTAATAAAATTAATATCCACCTAATTTTATTGCACTTTGTTGATTCCGTTGTTGGGAGCAGAGTCGGGAGCGAAATTTCAACTCGAGACCGCCGAGCAGCGCCTCGAGCGTTTTTTTTCTCTTTTTTTCACCATTTCCTGTTTCAGTGACGTTTATCAAGACTCTGTCGATCGTCCCTGATTGTTTACATCGTTAAGCCGCTCCGTCGGTTCGATCATTCTCAATAAATCGTCTCCTTCCCCACTCCCGGGCTTCTTCTTCTCGCCCAGGTCGACACAGGGAAGGAGAGAAAATGCAGCTGTGCGGTAAACTGGTCAAGTTCAAATCGTCGCTTCAGTCGACCATTCACTATCACGCCGTGACAATCGTTCTCGCATACACAACGTGCATTTTTAATCAACACGTGGTAAATAATCGTGGAAAAAATCATTTTCCCCTGGACATTTCGATGGGGGAACCGAAAAATTGTGATTTTTGCGATTTTCTCTGAAAAACAATGGCTCGTGCTAATAATTCTGCTTTTCGCTCGTTGCAAACGTTGATTTGGGAATGGGACGATGGGTAAATAAGGAAAGACCTTAAAAGAACCGCCGCCTCATTCAAACTCCGTCGTTTACGTGCCATTTTTTCTCTGTCCATGAAATTCATTTTCTCGATAATTTGTTATCGTTTTTATAATTTTCTATTACCGATTTTACTTCCATATTGAAATTGTAACTTTGCACAATAACCTTGACATTTATCTCGATCGAAGTTGGTGTCGCGTGCTATTGCGGTCGCAGCTGATCATGTTTAGTGTATCAAATTTGAACAGCGATGGTGGTGAGTGGGGAACGGGGCATGCACCAATCGCCCGGTAACTCTATGCCGATAAAGTGTTTTTCCTTCATCTTTCGGTTCCTCGGTTATCATACGTGCAGTTCGAAAAGTGTCGTCACACCCAAATTGTCATTTTTTTATTTTTATCCAAATTTTTAAATAATTAATGGCACCAAATGGAAAAAAATCGGGTTTACGACCGGGATTTTGGGTCGCAAGAGTATATCGATTTTTTGTCCAGACCAAATGTTGGATAATAATTACGTAGTTCAATTATTAATATTAATTATTGGATTTTATTCAATTATTAGTATTAATTATTGGATTTTATTTAATTATTAATTTAATTAATTAAATTATTGAATTGCATTTAATTATAATAGTAATTGTTGATGAAACCGGTTCGAAAATTGCGGCTATCTCTGTCGCGCTCACAGTGGCGAGATAGCGACCGATCTCTCACCTTAATTCGCATAATATTTGCTCATTGCGTTAGAGACTTTGATTAGAGATTAAATAGTGGGAAGATGAAGATTCTTCATTGATATTTCATTGAATTTTGTTGCTAATTTGAAACTGATCGAGTTGGGGATTTTTTGTTGCCAAAGATCCGGTTAGGGTTGCAGGAAAAATGTCATGCACGTTGGTCATGGCACGAGCGGGCACGAAAGAGTACAAAAAGTGTGTCGTCAAAGAAATAAAGTTAACATGAGGTCAGGGAAGATGAGTTGCGAAGTGTCAAGCAGAATAAAAATGTGTGATGAGGCTGGAACGAAAAAGTTGGCAGAAGAATTGGGTAATTAGCCGATATGTACAGGGCGAGTAATTAGCAGCTTGTCGTGCGTTACGTTAGAAATATCTTGGGCTGTACGATCATACACATTCTACAAATAGTGACGGTGAAAGAAAAAACGTCTGAGAAACGAGGTCGGGCGTTCTCGATGACGTACACGCGACGATAACCTTTTTTTCCGGTTTAATTTCAGTCGAGCGAACGAGAAACTCGTTAAAATCATTCATTTCATTTGTTTGTTTGTTTTTTCACCTCCAATTTCTCGAGTTTATCGGTAATTGTGCGAATTTGCATTTTTTTAACGGTTCGAGTCCGTATCGATAAGTGTAATTGCTTATCTGGGACAGAAACGAGAGTCACTGGCCTTCGAATCGACATTGACCCGTTTCCATTTTTAAATTGGCCTCCGGGCGACGACTAACTAGGTCTAAACAGTCTTTCAACTTTACCAGATCGCATCGAATTTTAATTTTGACATCCCATCAATGTCTTCTCTAAATCTTCCATATTTGTTCCTCAAAATCATTTTTCGATGAAAAAATCGCAATATTTTTGTCAAATGAGCGTGACATCAGTCCGCGCCAAAAGTTCATCGTCAAAAGGCCGCGAAAATCAACCGCTCCCGACGACAGCGCTGCCACGCGTTGCAAAGTTACAACGCACCTTAAATTTATATTTACATTCGTTCGGCGCACTGTCGCGATCCAATCCGGAAGACTTGTTGTCACGAACTCGATACATCGAACTTCGGTCGTGACGATTGTTTTCGGACACCCTGTACGTCAATAGGACGTGCGCGCGAGTATGCGGATGTTGAATCTTTTATATTTCATAGAAATATGGAGGACCTTTATTTACGAAAAAGTATCTTTATATTTCGGTGGAAAAAATATATTTCAAATCGAATCGGGCGGAGGCTCTTTTTTTCATTAATGAAATTATTCATTGATTTATTAGAGACAACGTTCGAACGACGTAAAACATAGGCTCGGAGTGCGATCTAAAAAAATTCGGTTTCACCATTGGAACACGCAATATGCCCATATCTATTTGAAATCGTACAAGCCGATACAAAACTTTGTCGTTCGAGAGTCGCCGGAAGTATAAAGAATCGTTGGAAATCGAGCAGACACTCAATATTTGTTTCGAAGAGTTTTCTCCAACATTTTTTCTTTTTGATGAGTTTTTAAACCTTCGATTTTCAATTATTCCGATTGTGAGGTTCGATCGAAAATATTTCGAATATCGGGTCAAAAAGTTGGTGGAAAGATTCGGAATAAATGTTGAATTCTTTAACCAGACGATCCCCTTAACCGACATCGGGTTTGCCATGAATGGAGGGAAAAAAACATCAAGGACTTAACCTAATTTCGTGATTAATCGTCTCTGCTAGCGTTCCACTTTTGCACCACCCGGTAGACCGTGGCACAGGTGTGACGTTAAATAAAACATTCCGTGTAACAAAAACGCGTTTCTTAACCATTTTGTCATCGACGAGAAAATAGTTTTTTTTTTTTTTTTTTTTTTTTTTTTTTTGAATAATCGTGTTACCATTTTGCGCACATATATCGGTATAAATCCTCGGTTGAAAGAAATGACTGCCACATTTTTTCGTATTATAAATTCTTTTTTTCCTTTGAATGGAAAAAATATAACGAATACACAATAATAATTCCACGATTTAAAAATCCTAACGCTGCGTTCTGCACTACGCGAAAAAAAACACAAATATAATCAACAAGTTTTGCTGAAAGTTAACCTCTCCGCGCGCGATCTTGCTTTCTCATTCAATATTTTCGTCAGCGAATAACAAAACTGTCGACGATTGTTCGTCAATTTTTTTGGGACTCGTCATGTCGCCGGACATGTTGAACAAGTAGGACAAAAGTCATAAAAGCATTAGCGATACTTCATGCGATGTGACGACAGTGACGAGAGTTCTTCTGAGGTCTCATCGCGAACGTCTCCCAGACTTTGAGGCTCTTTGAGGCTAAAATAATAGAATAAGGGCGTCGCGATATCGATGTAACCAAATAAAAATGTGAAACACTCGATCGGGATGATTGATGGAGGATAGGAATGGAAAGAAAACAGTACAAATACATCGCGCGTCAGGCGGAAGCCATTTTGATTTTTTTTATTATTTATTACGATGGAATATTTATGCTAAGCACGGAATATCATGGCTGCCAGATATCCACGTGAATGTTGTAAATTATCTAACCTGTTGACTTATAGACGATGAAAATAGGATATAAAATAATGTGTATATATAAATGGGAGTACATAGGAACACGTTATCGCAAAAGAGAGCGCGTTCGTATAATTGGAATCGAGATGATGGGCTCAAGTGGCCGCAAGCAGGCATTTTAACCGAACAAGATAATAGACTGATTGCGCCGTATCATCCTTTTTTCTCGCTCTCTCATTCTCAAAATGCGTACAGCAACAGGAGCGACGAGAAAACGAATGAACGATATATACTTACTGAAAGGATGCCGGTCATGCGAAACAGTGGCCAATCGCTACGGGAATTCAACATCATTGAATCGAAATACTTTCTTGTTTCTTTGAGCATCTCTGACGCACGTGTGTGACGTCAATCGTACACGAGAGAAGCAAAAAACGAAGGCGAGAGAGACCCCCGATAACACACGCGAACCAGAATTTCATACGAACACGGAGTATCCAAAATTTAAGTATCCTCATTCAAACTATTTCGAAGTATAAAAGCCCTAAAATTGTCTCACTCTTGAGGTAAATGAAAAAATAACTCGGAAACGAACACAGCCGCTTGCGCCTCCCTCGTTTTGATACAAGCGATGCGGCACAGAGGGCACTGTTTTTCGTAATATTCGCGAAATTTCATCGCCCGCTTTTTTGGCACAAACTTTTTACTTATTTTCCAGCAGATAAAAAAAGTGAGTGTAAAGTGTGAAAATATGATGGCAAGAAAAACTAGGAATCGAGCGATCATTGTTCGCCGCATCATCATGATGACAATAATGTTTGCCCGCGATTATTCGTCATTCGCTAAGCGTGAATAATCGCGCGCGCTCGCTCGGAGCTTTTGCTCCTCGCTCTTACCGTTACTCATACGAATGTTACGAGAACTACGAATTACAAGCCAATACCGCGAAAGCGTTAACTCGACAAGAGGCTCAGTGAAACGATGCCTCTTCCATAGCAAAGTCAGCCATTCACTCAACCTGTTCTACTTCGCTATTATTGTTATTGTTGGCTTTATTTATTATTGCCGCGTACCGTTAGAAAACAACGAGACAATTCAAAGTGCGAAGCTACCGAACAGGGCCGACTACGACTCGCCGGCGTTGCGACTCGTCAAGGTGCTAGCCTGTAGTGGTGAAATACGCCCGTGTCGAGCGTTGCACACGTACAACCTACGATTGCCAGTTCGAGTGGCGGCTTCGCCGACGCATGTCGGAATAAACTCTCGCGTCCGTCAACATTTCCCCATCCCCCGAGAAACTATTCAGTGAAACATGTGTTAATTCCACGCAAAAATAACAAAAAAACGACGAAGGAACAGCACAGAGCACGGACTATGGAATACAATTTTTCTCAGCACTCGAATCGAGTTGCATTCCGTTCGCACACGCGACTACGCGAATGAATGCAAAGGCACGAAGCACAATACACCGTCGTGATAAAAGTAGACGAAAAAAAAACGACAAATCGTGTTTAAAAAAGGGGATTTCAGTGACGAATCGTGAATAAGAGGAAATCATCGAAAAAAAGATCTTCGGACTCGCGGCAAACGACAAAAATCTACGAACGTCAAAACACAGTGAGAATATTGTCGAATGTCCTCGACGAGTTTGCAAACAACGAGAAATATCAGGATTACAAATCTCCGGGGAGTCGTTAAGTCATCCGAGATTTTATCGCGTCCGAGTTAAGTCTTTTTTTTGTTTTTGTTTTCATTCCCAACGCGCGAGCATTAAATGGCGGGAACTTTTGAAATTTTCGAATGAAATGAAGTGCAAAAGTGTCTTAAAACTACGAGCTGAACAAGCCGATTCCATCGACGTTGGTGTCACCGAAAATTCCGAGGAACACGACGCATTCAATGCCACTAGCATGATGCCAGTGCCCGCTAGAAAACTTAGCAAAAGCCCACAAAGCGACGAGGGCATTGAACCTGACTCTGACAAACGCAAACTCATTGTTACTCGCTCCTGGAGCTTGGATTCCAATAATCATTGCAACGAAGAATCTTCACAAACTGACAAATTGTGGGCTAACACTATTACTAAACAAAAAATCTCAAGATCCTGCAGTTCCGACAGCGCTGTCCTCAGCGACGACGAACAGCCCAAAGGTATATTCGTCTTTCCCATTTCTTTCTCCGACATTATTAGTTTTCCACTTGACTAAACATCTGCCATGCGTATCAGCATTTATTACAAGACTCTGAAGTTTGCAATGTTGAGATTCAATGAAAAATAATTTTTCCATCAATTATTTATTGGATTTTGGAAATTATGGTCATTTTTAGGGTCGATATTGTTTTTGGGTCGCAAGAGAGGATTGTTTTTGTGTCCAGACCAAATATTGCAAAGTAGTAACGACAAAATTTTGTTGCATTCCAACAACATAAACTTCAACATGATTTTATCAATTTTTTTTGTTCATGTGTTCGAATTTAATCTGTGTGTCGTTTCCCTCGACTTTGCGTTCATGATTTATTTCTTGCACACTTTGGTTTCCACCTTCCCCATACATTCCAACGTTCTCTTTGCTCCTTCCTTGCTTTCCAAGACGTTTTTTTTCCTCAATTAGTGGAATTCCTTCTGCTTCTATTGTTTCGTCTTACATTACCGGCCGCTGTGATCATAATTTTTTTTTAATCATCCAACATGTTATATTTACTTATTGGATCTGAGCCGTCCTCGTCCTTGAGGCTTCAGGCTAACGTCGTTGAAGTTCCAATCGTTTTCAAGAGGAATAGATATGTGTAGGAATTCTCTAAGCCTCTGAGCGTTCCTACAAATAGATATTTGTCTTTATATAAAAATGGTCAATTATGTGAATTGAAAGAATATCCAAAAATTCACTTGGTAGATATTCTACTCCACATGGCCATGAGATTTTTTCTAAATCATATTCCAAATAATTATCCATGCAATTTTTTTATTTCTTTGTCCTAAAATTATCGATTCTGAAGGAATTTTGAAATTTTTAGGACTTTTATTTTTCCTTCCTGTCCTGCTCACACCCCCTGGGTTCTTACAACCCCTCCCCGTCCCTAAATCCCACTTTCCATTAATTTATTAATTATCGTAAAAGGAAAACGGAAAAAAAAATGCATAATATTAAAACATTTAAATGTTATTAAAGGAAGTAAAAATCATTCGTGAAAATGAATAAAATAACTTGAAAATGTTTCTACGTTTGAGTTTGCATTAAAAAAATATTTTTTATCCTCAATTTCGTAAAAAAAAAATGAAAATATTGTTTTTATGCAAAATCAGAGAGAAGCATTGGATAGATGGAATACTTTCTGTTTCAAGGCTGGGAAAATATGATAATCTGTCATAGAACGGAATACGACGAAGCATCCGAAGGTAAACCTCGATATTGGCGAACGCCGAGCGTCGTAGTGAGCGACTATTCCGACTATTCGTATTTGGAGGAAAAATACGAGCGGAGCGATCCTGACCTTGAGAAATATGAGGGTATCGTTAGCGAGACGACCAGTCGAGCAAGCAGTTGTTCCTGCCTCGATTGTGATGAAATTAGAGAATTCGAGGATCTCACCAGCTCCTTGGACAGTCATTTACTCCAGGTTTGCGGAAGAAGAAGACACTCCGAATCTTGTTGCGCGTGCCTCGCTCCCAACCTTCCGATTACGAATAGGTAAATCCACGTCACACTGGAAAAATACAATTTTTACAATAATAACAACAATTTTAGATGCGATCTTCTTATCACATTACTCTGAAGTTTGCAACGTTGAGATCCAACCAAAAATCCTTTTTCCATTAATCATTCATTGGATTCTCAAAATTATGGCCATTTTTCTCGGCGATTTTGCTTTTGGGTCGCATGAGAGGATCGTTTCATTGTCTAGACCGAATATTGCAAAATAATTGCGATTTCTGCTAAAGAAGAAACAGAATTTTTTTGTGTTCCAACGATGCAAACTTCAACATGATAAAATTTTCAAATCCTTCCAATTTCCACTCGAATCGTCTTGAAGTTTTTTTTTTTCGTTTCCAGCAAAAAATTAACAATTTGAGGAGAAAAAATTCTTTTTTTTTGTCCGGACGTCGGTCATTTGCTCGAAAACTATATGAGACATGAAAAACGGATTTACACTTAATGTTTTATCTTTGGATAATATCCCACCACAATGAATATTGAAACGCAAATGAGAAAAATTGTTGGACTTGTGTAAAATTTATTATTGCAGACAAATACACGATCCAACTAGCCGACGAAATTCTTGTCTCGCATCGCCGAGTCCATATCGCTGCTACAAGAACGAAAATCCTGCGGAAGAGTACAAAAATCCGGAGCAACAAACGAACGCGACAATAACGACAGAAAGTGGAAAGAGCAGCAGTGAAGATACCAAAAAAAGTATTGAACTGTTGGACATCCCTCCTTTTCGAAAAATTTCCGATTGTTCGACAAATTCGAGTCTGAGCGGAGACGACTTCGAAGTCACCGAACTCCAACCACTCAAACGACCCCAGGTCAGTATTACACCTTTCTGGCATCATAAGGAGAGAAAATAATAAGAGAAATTATTACACTATAGGTCCCTGCTACCGTGTCGGAACTCTCTAAGCGATTTTACCAAAGACATTATCATTTTTCATTCACATTTTATTGAAAATAGCGAAAGCTTAAAAGTTTTCCCCAAATTTCGACATTTTTGGCCAAATTTGAGAAGAAAAATTATTATGTATTTGCTAATATTTCTCTCTAAAGGATTTTAGCAAAGACGTGATCATTTTTCATTCACATTTTATTGAAAATAGTGGAAACTTGAAATTTTTCCCCAAATTTTGACTTTTTTCGTAAAATTTCAAATGAAAAATTACTATTCACTCGCTAATATCTTTCATAGATTCATACTCGATAGAAAATAACAAATATTTTGGGAATAAAAAAGGCGAATTACTGGGAAAAATAAAAACCCAAGAAATTGGTGGGAAAAATTGTATTTTTCGTTTCTTTCCAGCGACACAAACTTTGATAGCGAAAAATTGAGACATCAGGAATTGAAACCAGCGAGTAATTTATATTCTAGTTAAAAAAAACATGTAACGCCGTTCAAAGGTGCCGCGCGGGAGCACGAATCTTAATGAGTTTGGCGGAGAGATAACAATTAAAATAGTACGAGCAATTAAAATCTCGATTTAATCAAAACAACGTGACAAACCTGACGCTTATCAGCGAACTGCGACCTACGACTGATGAAATTCATTCCTCGCTCACTCCATGTATTTGCTTCGTGATCACGTGTCTCGTACATACAGGCTGTCGGAAAAATCATACGCGAGCCCATGACATTGTCTCGTTTCGGTTGATGAGTTTCTTTGGGATCAAATCAATTAACACTTGAGCTCTTGAGTGTCTCATGGATTTCCGGAGTCCGTGCCAACGTTCTTGACATATTTTCTCATAAAAATTCTCAATTTCTCACGAAACTGTTTGCAAATTCGATTTATACAAACAGAAAAAATATTGAGACCAAAAAGGGATCGCGTTTATTCAAGAAATCTGAATCCCATCACTTTTCACGAACGAGACATCGTATCGACGGTTATATGTCGTGATAATATCCTTCAGCATCAAATACGATGACATACATTTTTTTCAATTTTTCGTCTACATAGTTGTCGAATAATTTGAACCTACAGTATGCAAAAGATATACCTATATATCTCTGAACCCCATGCTGGAAACTCTGGCGTTCAATAACTCGAAAACTATGTAGAAGAAAATTTAAAAAAAAATTGTATATTCATATTTAATACTAAAGAGTATCAGCTCACCAAATTTCATAAAATTCTAATAATTTCGGAATTTCCTAGGCTTTCAACATAGCAACATTGTTGTGTGTAGCCATCCTCCTTAAATAAAATCTTAGAGTAGATTCAATGGAGAGTTTTCCAGAATTTATCAAATTTCTCTTGAAATATGTGCGGAGAGAAAAAAAATTATACGATCCGCGGAGATCCCCCTATTGGACAAGTTTTTGAGGACGCCCTGTAGATAGAGAAAATAATCTGTGGTATTGGCGGTGCGTGGGCCGTTGGTAAATGATGATTGAGCCTGGTAAGGTCTTTGGCGAAGCTACAATAACTTTGGACACGATCTTCACGTATAAATTCTCATCTGCGTCAGAGCTTCGTTCTCTCAGCGAGTTTCTGTCACGTGAACGTGAGATGAATCTCGTTCTGAGCGGTCAGGTTATCGATTCGGTTGCGATTTCGCGTACTTTTCGTCTTCGCCAAATCTTTCCTCTTTCGTTTTAGATTTGCGTATGCGAGCTAAGTATCCACCAAATTTTTTCCTCTAAAACTTTATCGAAATTAGAAAAAAAACGTTCATTTGCATTTTTCCTGCTTGATAAGCATTTTTTTTATCAACTTGGTAAACAATCCTCGCATCACGTTACGTCGAACGACAGACGCCGCACCGAAACTTCTCACCAGGAAAACCCACGAAAACAAACGAAAGAAGAAAAAACGCCATTTTTTTCTCATTCGATTGTTTTTTTATTTTTTTCCCCAAGCAACACAATAGAAATGTTTCATTTGTCAGAAATAACTCAGTGAACAATAAAATTCCACGAGTTCGAACTGAAATCATAAATACAAATGAGCTGCAAACCAACGATTGACGCGAGCAAAAATACCTTCTAATCGTCAGCTCATAGCAAGTCAATTTGTCGTCTTCCACTTGTTGCTGCTAAACTATCACAATCATAACGAGCCATAAGTCTGTACACAGTCCCAGGAGCAATCACGATCTACAAATCTCGTTGCTTTCATTTTATTTCCATCATTTTTCAGTCTATTAATGGTCTCGTAATCGCTGCTGTCATTGCGAATGTCCAATAAAAGGAAAGGAGATAAAAATAAATATTTATCTACTTTTACTACACGGCTGACTATGCCCGCTACGTATACGTGCTCCGAATTTCGCAATCGACGACTCAATCACTCGAGATCTACCGCATCTCACTTTCCCCAAACAATTCCTCCGGCAATTATTTCATTTTTTCCCCTTCCAGTTTTTTTTCGTTTTTTTTCTTCAAAAAGACATTTCTGGGTTTATAAATAAATGCAAAAATCTGGTAATTAAAAGGAGCCAGAAGATCGCAGAAAATCTCACTTTTCCCAAACACTTCCTTCGGCAATTATTTCATTCTCTGGCCGTTCGAGTTGTTTTTTTGTTTTTTCAACAGATTTTTGGGTTTATAAATAAATGCGAAAATCTGGCAATTGGGAAGAGAGATAAGATCGTGGCAAATGGTTGGATTTGTGGATGGACTGGCTGTCGAAAAATGAGCAATTTTTCGAACGATCGATTTTTACTTGAATTTTTATGGATTCGATTACAAATAGAAAAATAGCCCTTTCGAGATTATCAATTTATAAATACTCGGGCGAATACTCCGCGTGCATTCACGGAGTAAATTATTTCTCAAGCACTTTAAGAATTTGAGCGAGACATGCGTTTTTTTTTTCTTGTTAAAATCGTGAGTCTCTTGATTCGTGTGTTGATTCGAAGCAAACACGCCAACTCTAACGTAATCGAGAACCGCCATCGAGCATTTTCTGCTTGCGTTTGTATTGTGGTTATCGCGGATTGGTCCTGTACAGGGTGATCGAAGAGAGCAAACGGTGTTGGAATCTTTTGGATAACTCTGGAGTTTGCAACGTTGAGATTCAACGAAAAATGAATTTTCTGTTAATTGTCTATCGAATTTTTGGAAATTATGACAATTTTTCGTGTCGATTTAGTTTTTAGGTCACAAAAGAGGATCTTTTTATTGTTCAGTCCAAATATTGAAAAATAATAACGAGCTCTGCTCAAGGAAAAAAAAAAAAACAGAATTTCGTTGGAATTGCAAAATTCTTTAGGTTCGTTGCTCCGTTCGAAATAATCGAAATAATAATCGAATTCTCGTTCATTTTAAAACGGCCTCTCATAATAATAATTTCGGGTATCCCGAGACAGAGAGGAATATTTTTCCTTCCGAATATTCTCAGAAGAAACAAAGTCGATCATTAATTCGTGTGTTGCGACGATAATTCCTCCGAGGATTTTAGTCCAATGAGTTTTTCCTTGCGATATTTTTTCTACGAATTGAAAAAGCGAGACAATTCCCAATGCTGCAATTTTATGGCTGACCCGTTTTTGCTCATTACTCAAATCCCAAGAAAGAATTATTTTGAAAAACAGCCGAAAAAAAAAACAAGCAAAATAAGACGTAAGAAAAAACGTAAACACAACAAACGTCAGAGACATGAATTATGAATGGGAATTCATAACGGCTTCCTCACCGGCAGCGGAAAACAGTTTCTTCGCTTATTCGTGAGAGAGATAAATAAAACAGGATTACAAATAAGGCGAGCCTCCGTTGTGAATATAAAAGGAAATAAATCGCTCGGCAGTGGGGACCGATTGAAAATAATCGCTAATTATTTATTCAACCCAATTAATTTGTCTTGCTATTTGCTCGGCAATAAAAATCATAGGAGGAACAAAAATATCCAAAGCTTTTTATAAATGACCGATGGAATAATCGTCGACTTTATTTTCACGTCAAATTGACACGAAGTAATCTCTACAATTATTTTCTCCCCGTCATATTCGAATTGAATGAAAAAAAATCCCATTTTTTGGGTTGAAAAAAAAAAATTTTATCATGGCGTTGAGTGCGCAACGGGTCAGTGGCTCCGCAAGGGCCTCGGGTCAGTCCAGTGACTGCTGCTCAGCCTCACGTACTGGCTCCCACGGAATCCTGGGAACCCATAAGAAGTAAAAGAGAGAAAAATCGCAAAGTCAATTTGGTGAAAATCAATTTTTCCGATTGAAATTCACGAAATTAATTCGCCACGACGAATCCAGAGGCACCGATTCTCAATCCCACTGACAAATGTCCAGCACATTAAATACACCCGTTAGAAAAAATACAAACGTAGGTGCGGTTTTTTAATGTTTTCAAAAGAGAGACAAGATTAGCTAAGCTCGGCGAGCCGGTTCGACACGTGTGTCGGATACTCAAGTACGTGCTGGCCACGGCAAATATCACGAGCAAGTTTCTTAAGTAATGACCATCGTCGCATGAGGCATAGAAAAGAGCCCAGCAAGTCAGCCAGTGATTCGCGGGAGCAGTCACTCATTCACCGTCTTCACGGTCTCTTCGCGAGCACGATGCCTCACTGGCCTTATGTATTTTTATTATTTTTCTCTTAACCGACGTTGTTGTTCCGAGTAATAACCGACGTCACGGAAATAAAATTTCTGTCCGACATTGCAAAATTCCCGATAAAATTCTGTCACGACAAAAAATAACGCGAAATTATCAACAACGGAGAGTAATGAAAACATTTATTTTCATACAACGCACGATTGTGACAATCGACGCTTAACAACGATCTTTGCTACGCGATAAACAAACGTCGATACGAGAAAAAAAAAATTGCTCTGTTGACATCTCGCGAGACAACAAAAGTGGACAAATTCTATTCGTAAAGAGAAAAACAAACGGGAATAGAAAAAAAAAAGTCAAGGAAAAACATCGAAGTGTCCGGAAAAAAGAAAAATTCACGGCAAACAAATTTTTCATGGAAAATAATAGTGAGGATTGACCCGTAGACGCCACACCGGTGCAAACTGGTGCACTGACGAATATTTCAAGTGTAACGGGTTTTAAAAATTCCTTCCTTCAATTTTAGCCATTTTCCGACAATAAAATTTCATTTTTTCATTTTCAAAACCATTGCAATCGATAACTAAGAATATTTTACCCCCAAAAAGTATGGTTTCAAGATAAATTTCATGCATTCATCCAAGAAATACAAAATTTTGAAAAGTCCAAGTGGAAATTTGCACTAGTGTGTGGTGAGTGCATGACCCCAAAGGGAGTGTGGTGTCTACGAGTTAAAAAACTGATTGAATAACCGGGAAAACCCACGAGAAAAGTTCGTCCAGATGTATGAACGAAAAGCGTTCTTGGCGGGCGTAAAATTTGAGTGAGGAGGGGACTCGAAAAAAAAGAAAGGAGCATGCGAGAGAAAAAGAGAGAGAGAGAGAGAGAGAGAGAGAGAGAGAGAGAGAGAGAGAGGGTGACGGTGGCACGAGGAATGTTCATCGAGTCGTGTAGAGGTGACCGTCCAAGAAACATCTCTCACCGCGAAACTCATAAATTTTTCGCCGATAGATCGCATGTTCGAAAGTGCGTGAGGTGACGTTTGTCTCGCGGACAAACGATTTACTAATGTCGAGCCGCAAGTGTGGGCGAGAAAGTGAAATAGATTTGTGACGATTAAAAAACAAAAATTCTAAACAAAATAGAGAAAGGGAGTCACGGTGCAAATACGAGTTTGAAATGAGCCCGGTCGACCGGTCTCACTAGCTCGCGTCCAAGAAGTCAGCTTCGCCGTGAGTAGTGCGCGGATCGCTCTTTTTTCGACTTCGAACGTAGAAAAGTCTCCCTCACGACTGACGGTATGATAAAAATTTCCTCCCGCACCCACAAATCTCGTCCTTCCGTGCACACGCACTAAAACACTGTGGATAACAAATAATTCCCTCATTTCCTCATTTTCCTCGAGTTTCCATTCACATTTGCGATGAATAAATTAACTTCGCGAAGATTCGAAAATTTCGAGGATTTCGGGATCGTCGCTCGATGAGATTTCATCCACATAACGTCAAGAAACCTCGACGTAGCGTATTATTTTTACTTTCAAATAGCTTCATTTTTTCATCAATTTTTATACAAAATAAAAAATTAATGAATTAATTCAATAAAATATAAATTATAGATTGAATTTATTTAATTTTTAATTAAATAAAATAAATTTATTGATAAAAAAAAAATAAATCAATTTAATAAAATAAATTTTTTCAATTCATTCATGAATTTGAAAAAATTTCAAATTAAAAAAAAAAAAAATTCTTTTTTATACTGAAAGATCAGAAAAAAACTAAATTTTCATTAATTAATAAAATAAAAAGTAACGGAGGGAAACCCCGTGAAAATCTTCGAGTACGAATAAATTTCGAGTCGATAAGTATCCGTGAGAAAAAGCTCAGACTTCAAAGGGTTCATTACGAGCGGAAATGCCCATAGACACGAGTGGCCTATGTACGTATGTTTATGCGCGAGAAAATGTTGTAACAGCATTTACTAGCTATTTGTTACGGGACAAAGAGACCACTCAGCTTGTCTTGAATTGCGATAAAGGAAGAGTTTCGAGGCGACGCGCGCCACGTGATGTGTAACACATGATGAGCCATGTTTAAGGACGCGCGCTTGAAAAACGTCAAAAAAGAGATAGAAAAACGAAGAAATACGCTTCGAGATAGATCGCTCGGATGAGAGGGCCGTTAAACGTTCGACTACGTCATTGCAAACGATCGCAAAGCATTTTTTCCTCCTTTTATTTAATTATTCCCCAAACATACGACGCTGCACAGCTTTTCCTGTTAAAAAACATACCAACGAGACGGCAGAAAGTGTCTGTCGAATATTTTCATATCCGCGGTCGTCGAGCCTCGTGGAGAAGAAGCTCGTCTTTCATATTCCACGAATCCCATAAATTCAGTCAAACTATTTTTTCACGTCGATTCTCAAAAATCTTGTAATAATACGAAAAAAAAAAGAAAAAACGTATTTCTTGTCAATCGCCAAGCGAACGCGCACTCCGCGCAGGCGCTCCTGCGTTGCGAAATTAAAAAAAATCCGTTTTTGGAACGGAAAGCGAATGGCAGTGATGAGCCGTAGTAACAAAAGCGCACGAACGCGGTAGGACACGAAGACGCGGTGACCGAAGGATATGTGTAGAGAGACAAAAGGCGCGGGTGTAGCGATCGGTACAGAAAAGTAGTCGGTACATGGGCTCGCTTCGGGCACGGCATTTAATTTAATAGCCATTACGTGGTGCTCGAGGCCGTGACACAGGAGGACAAGCCCGCACAGAGAGCCAAGAGAAAAAAGCATCACCGCAGAGAGCGTGCAGTTGCGCATCCGTTGCCGGCAGTAAAACACGTGAATTTCAATATATACAGAACAGTTTTGTAAACACGAGAAAAACCACTTTACAGGATGTTTACACCGCACGACAGTAACGAATTATTTTATAATTAGATTTGCATAATAATACGAAAAAAACGGTTAGTGCGTTCACCGAATCCGATTCGGACTTCGTTGTCATTCGCTTCTCTCCATAACCGTGTATTTTCTTTGGTGAAAGTTCGATTTGTAGGTTAGTCATTTGCGAGATAGTTACTCCGACCTGAACCGCGCGAGACTTGGGAATAAATTTCGCATCGAAGTTGGCGAGAGAGAAAAAAAAGCATCGTTGGTGGTCGCCCGGATCGGCGTACACAAGAAATAAAAATAAATAACAACGGTATACGAGCGAGTCACATGCGCGTTTATTTCGTTTGAAACACATAGCGAACTCGTCGCCCCCCCGTGAGCTCCGCACTCACGTACAATACATCGCGCGGTACGCGCTGTGACGTCATTATTTTCGACACAACGATATTAACTTTCAAGACGGGCTTTATGGAAATTCGGCTGCGAGGATCGTGCGGAGAATATGCGATGAAAAGCTCGAATGATTCGGTGCCTAAATTACGCAATCGATTTAAATCACGAATTTTGGTTCATCCGATTCATCATGGCGTCGCGAATGGCTACCCCAATAAAATCAGGCAGGTTGTCTGCTCGGAACGATGTGGATTTTCGTAACACATTTGAACTTGAAATTGATCAATGAACTCGCGTACCTGCCGGAGCGTTTCGACGCCAAATAATCGACATTCCATTAAAATCGATTGGAAAGATATTTTATCAACCCGCGCGATCAGTTCCGCTCGATGTATAATGAAATTCCATCGGAGATTAGGAACGCACCGTAGATCGAAGATAACGTACGAAACGACTATTCACCTTCAATTACTTACTCATGCGACTAAAATTTCACTTTATTTCCCTTTAATCAGTCCTTATCCCTCTCCCTCTCTCCTTCGCTCTCGTGCGCTCTGTTTATCTTTTTTTTGCGACTCAAGATCATGACCGTTGCATGTCACAAATCGCTGCTCGTAAAAAAAAGTGCCCCATTTTTCGTCGCAGAAAATTCGTTTATTTTTCATCTTCGTTTTCCCGAAAAAGAGGAAAAAACAATAAAAAGATATTAAAGTTTCGGAGTACAAAAAGCCATTGCCGTATATCATCGAGACACGGTGTGTGCGTGTTCGTCGTTTGTGTGCGAGCCCAGCTGGCTGTGTAAACGAAAACATCCCGATTTGTAATGGAAAACGAGTGCAAAGAAGGATCGTCGCGATCGACGAGAGTCGGCCAACCAACAACACCGACATCCCCCAGTCTAAATCTCATGGAACAATTGTTACTCGCGAAAATCGAACGACAAAGTATAAGCGACGTTTATAAGGATGGTAAACACGCGATTAATAATCCTCTGACAGTTACGAAAACGTTGTTACTGAGAACGGACTCGATGGACAGCCAAACGAGCGCGAGTACCTTCAGTTCTGCTGTTTCGGGCGACTCGGCCGCCACGGGAACTAATCTATACTGCAAGTGCGACGACTGTCTCCTCGGCATTGTTGATAAACATCAGCTCCGCCCGCCCTCTCTCGGACGAAAAAAGGTAACCGAACGTCTTTGTTTTCAACCATCTATGCCGTACGAAAAAAACTCTTTCTACTTTTACTGCGAATCCATAAATAAAGCGACAACGTAAATGACCTTGGCCCGCGACGTGGACGAATCAAGGAAACACTTGTTTCTTTTTCTTCGTGCACTGTCATCGATCCTATTGCTCAATCGTTTGATCTAACCTTAATCTTTAATCGTACATTCCCAAACGACACTTTTCCCATTTATTTGAAAATTCTCTCGAAATATTTCTTATAAATTGTCTCGGTATTTCAAGTTTTATCAAACTTTACCTTGACGATTCCGATCGGTCTGCATCGACGAGATTCTAAAAATATATACTTATCTTAATAATAAATCAACTCAGTATATTTTTTCAACGAAACGATAAAATTCTTCGTTCTCCGCGTTGTCGAAAATGTTTTTTTTATGAGAGATAAATAATGCCTAAAAAATAGTTCGGCACATGGTGGACCCGCATCGAGAACCCTTCACCGCGATGCTAAGAGACTCGAGAGTTTTCCGATACATACTGACCAAGAGAGACAAAACTACGCACAAGCATAAGACAGAAAAGAAGGCGACGTTATTGCTCAATCACCGTGTGTCAATTAAGTCGCTCAAGTCGCTCTCGTTTCGTTATGCTTACGAGATGTCTTTACGTGTTTCTCAAAAGAATTTCATAACCTTTAACAGCCCCGCGAGCGAACGAACCCAATTATTTACAAAATACGATTATTTCTCAACAATACAAATTATTGAGTTATACTGCCCTAGTAACTTTTTACCTCCATGTTGACAACTTTTCAGATTATTGTACAAAAAAAATTCGTTTAAAAAATAGGTGACAATAAAGAGCAGAAATGTCAAGTACGTCAATGGGGGGGAGTCTCGTAAGGGAAAGACGCGTCAGATAAAATTATAAAACCGTAGACGGGGAGGTGCGATGACAAAGTGGTAAGAGTGACATCAAATTGATGTACGAGGATAGCCACAGAGCGTGAAAAATCAAACACTTTATTCGACGCCAAGTTGCCACAAATTACCTTGCCGAACACATGCGCTTGTGTGTTACAGGAATACGATTTGTGCTCTCCAGTGGCTCCATTGATATGGCCCTCGAACACAATTCGCGAATCGTAATTGGTACCGTCCTGCCACAAACGGTTGCTCTCTGAGGAGTCCTCGATTACGATACGCTATACATATGCTCACATTTATGGGGTGTCCGAAAAATCCCATTCGGATAGTTAAATTTTAATTAATTGCTGAGACAACGTCGTAATTTTTTTTTAATCTTCAACGGAGTCAATTTGCGTTACCCACAAGAAGGAACAGATGTATAGAAAAGTGGACGGAGGTCCGGGGATAGCGTTGGAGATTACCGGCCGAGAGGGCGGGGGAGATCCATTGGCTCTTATTAATCCACAAATATCTCGAGAACGGTGGGTCAGGGAGGAAATTGAGTGAGGACTTTTCGTTCTAGAATTCGACGCCCTACCCACTCCATGCATTTTTAGAGTTGACTTTTGGGACACCCTGTATATGGGCTCGGAGTATAGTGGTATAGGCTCATTAACTCGCGTCCCCCGAGGGTTCGCGGCTTTGCAATCGCGGTCTCGCGCCACTCAGAGGCTCATTCGTTAACTGCAAGTCTTACCGAGTCTCACGAGCGTGTACGCGTTCATTATCCGCCCGGCAGTCCTCCATTAGCGGTACTCGCGATTTTACATCCACCCCCTTCTCCCCCACACGCCGCAGCCTCCACTGATCGTAAATACAAATACGGATCTTGGACGAATTTACAAATCACGTTCTGATGCAATAATTATCATAATGAACATAAAAATCGAGACAGCTTCGACGCGCTGGTCTCACAGGGTCGGAATGACCCCGACCATGTTCAAACGCTTGCCTCCTTGCCAGTATCGTTCCGAACGATACGTAAAAAATCAGGATATTAGTTTGAACCTTTCCGAACAAAAATAATTTTTCGTTGGATCCCAACGCTGCAAACTTCAGACTCCTAATGGTTTCGTCTTGAGAGAAGAATCTGCTCGAGCACGTGCTCGGACTGCCAGCTCCTCATTATTGCAGGTTGATTACAGTTGTGTGGATTAACGATGTGACCCGAGGACTCATGAAATAACGGTTGTAAAGCATGCATTTACATATAAAGACGGTAATATAGAAATGTTCATGGCAAAGTTTCGGAGAAACTGTTATTGAGATCGGTGGGCAAAGCTACGAGATGCAATATCACTTGAAATCTTTCCTCGTTCATTTGAGCAATTTGCGTGAAATTACAACCGCTCATTTTCGAGCCAAGTACTGGAAATTACAGACGTCAAGTAATTTTCAATCGTGGCTACGAACGCCGCGTGCCGCGACACTGAACTTCGCCATACCGCGATCGTCTCATTTTATCGTCTTTCCCCTACTCTCTGACGGTCGCTTCTCAGCGACGTCCACGACCATCTCTCCCCCCCACTCCACGCTGCTCGCCTCAATGTTTTCGACTGCGCGCGCAATTTCGCACCGACAGCTTCTCGCGTTCAGACTATCGGGCAACCATCCGCACGCCGCAAAGATCTATCGACACAACGTGAAAAAAAAAACACTCGTTGATAATTTCCAGCAGCGCGATGTTGATCCTCCGTAATCGGTAATTCCCCTCCTCGCATATTATTTACGATAAGAGTTCGCTAGTCTCGTATCGTTCAGGTATTTCCGCGACTTTTCTTCTCGAACTTATCGCGAGCTATTCATAACACACACCTGTATTTAGATACCCTCGTCATTATCTGATTGTCGTTATTATCATTATTATTAAGGGGATACCACCTTTTTAATTCCCTTTTTTCACTCCCCCAATCCTCCCACTGACAAATACAAATTTCATAATTCTATGACGTCCAAGATAACCAAAGATCATTCTTGAGTAATTGTGTCCCACACAATCAAAACTCATGACATTTCGAATTTTTACCACTTTTCCATGAAGTTTTTTCATTAACTTCTCAATCAACCGGAAGAGAAATGTTTTTTCTTGTTTTTTCTTGACAAGATCTCAGGATTTTTATTCAATATCAAGTCGAGACAGTGGAACGACGTTTTTTTAAGATCGACAAAAAAAATCGATCCGGAAAATGTTGTGGTAATGTTTAAAATTGAAAAAAAAAATTAATAGAAAAAATATTCTCCTAAATATTTCAATGTTAAAAATATTTTATTAGTTGGAGCCCAACGTTAGGAATTTCAATGTCATCGGATTTATGGGCTTTTGACGAGAACAATTTTTGTATCTTTTTGGCATGTTTTTCTTCGCGAGATACTCGCTCGGAGATCGCTGAAAATGGGTCTTGGTAGCGCGCTCAATAATCGTTCTGGTGTATGTGCCGGTTATTAGCGAGGTATTTAAAAGGACGTTGGAATATACGAAGCTCGCAGGCGCTTCTATGGTAGCCCGGCACTTGGAGCGTGTAAAATATAAGCGCGGTTAACTTGAGCCACTCTAATGCTTGTAAGTCTTCATTAAAACACGATTGAGAGACGAGAGTTGTTGAAGCATCAAACGATTCCTCGCTTTTTTCGTTTTATTTTCAATCTTCCACTCGACATGGATTACGAAACGTTGTAACAACGTGTGAATAAAATGCTCGTTTGCTGTCGAGGACGTTGATGAAGCTGTGACTTTGTCTTTTGTTCAATTCTCGACCGAAAAAATATAAAAAATCAAAATGTTTGTCAACATTTTTCCCTTTCCACTGGGATCCGAAGTAATCGCGATTCATCGATCGAATTCCACGGTTGCATCGATCAGGGAAATTGGCTGCGTACGACAATACGATAAGAATTTAATTAAATTTGGTAATAATATTTTTTAGCATCAATTACGATGTCTACATTTTTTTTCTCTTTTTCGTCTGCGTACTTGTTGAATTATTCGAGTTTACAATATGCAAAAGATATACCTCTATATATCTGCATGGTATGCTTATGCATGTAAACTCTAGTGTTTAATAACTCGAAAACTATGTGGAAGGAAAATGTTAAAAAATTTGTAAATTTATATTTAATTCTGAACAGTATGGTTACGAAATTCCATAAAATTCTTATAATTCGCAATTTCCCTATGCTTTTAAAATGGCAATATTGTTGTGCGCCTGCTTAATCAATGATCTCGAAACCCGAAAACCGAACGAGTCGAAAACCGATCGAAAAGTCGGATTACTCATTCGTGACGTGCACGAAATAAAAAAAAAAAGCAAAAAATATTGAGTTGTTTATGTCAGATGAAATATGGTCAGGAAAAAAAAATGATGGGAATGGTTTTCAGAGAAATTTTCGAAAGGTTATTCATCGCTGAAGAATCCGCAATGAAACAGTAATTTCCTGTTACGTTAGGTCTTCCGGTATTCGTGAAATTGCGCATCGTTATTCGGACGTCACATTCGACAGGTAAAATAAAAGAAAAAAAGTGGAGACGTATGTTTCGGAGGATTGAACGAAATGAAAATGCAAAGACACGCACACGGCGAGTGAGGGAAATGGAGAACGAGGCAACGGGCAAAGAGAGAGAGAGAGAGAGAGAGAGAGAGAGAAAGAGGAACGGGTGTGTAAAACAGGTTCGCGGAGTTGTCTAATAACGTGTGTATATGTGTGCATTAATTAGCCCGGCGCTGTGTCCCGATGACGCATTTGCAAAGCGCGTGCGGTCACTCGGTAAGGCCCGTGTGCACGTAAATCAACCTCTTCGCCGAGTCATATTTATACTGCACGAAGAAATCCCCGCGCGCGAGCGCGATTTCTTCCATCACTCCTTCCTTTTATTCCTCCATTTTTTCTCGGGTCTAGTCGTTCCCCTGTACTGTGTAAAGTTCATCGTCATCCTATATATCTCTAGCTACGCGAATACTGGAATTCAGATCTATATATCTATATAAATGATTGCTTGATCGTCAAGAACGATTCAGTTCGAGTTGGCCCGTAAAACGTTCCGCTCTACAACATTCGCTCCTCCGTACGTTCTTCGTTCTCTTCAATTTTTTCCATCGCCCGTCTTCGTTCTTTTATACGCGAAAAAAAAAAAATATATATATATATGTGACGTCGCTTCGTATCACATTTCCGCGCGCCAAGAATCATTTACAAGTGTAGAAAACGTACGAGAAATATTCTCGAGTGCGAGGGAGACGAGTTGTGTCACACAAAAGAGGAAAAAAATGTTGTTCGTGTGTACGAGTCGTGGGTGTTCGAGTTCGCGACTGCGCATCTGTATAATTCCGTGGGTTTTTATCCAGCCACAAAGTATAGGGCGAAGAGAGCGTAGGAATTGATGAAGATAACATTTGTTGGTCCAGTGAACGAGTTGCCACGATTATAATATCATTGTTGAGCGAGTCGTCGAGCCGCAGAGTCCTCGAAAAAGTAACGTCGCGCCGCGACCGTTTTTGTCAAGTGAACAAATTTCGTGTCTTGTTTTCATTCATTTTTTTCAATTATTCTACGAGCATCGTCGCTACTCTTTTGCGTTTCCGCGATCGATTCCATTTTGTATTGAATTACGTCTATCGAGAAGACAGAAATTTAATATTTTATGGATGCGCGAGATACCGTCGTGTAAGATCTCTTGCGCAACTCCCGACGGACTATTTTGATCCATAAAGTTGACGATTGATAACCGCAGTGTGCAATATCAACTCAGTGGTCTCCAAGATTCGTTTTATTATCGCGCATCAACGAATCGTCCTCAGAACAATTAAATCATCGATACTAATGAGAAAACGTTCGATAATTACTAATTAACGATAAATTGCTGCTCAATTAATCAAACGCTTTCCCAGCGAAGCATTTCAAGTTATAAAAAAAACTCTCCTAGTCTCTCGGACTCACGAGATGAAGAGCCGAACCTGAGATTAACTCTGCCGAGAGGTCCGTTGGGATTGAATTTTTCGACAAATGGAAAAAGGAGAAAAAAAAGTGTCGAATAATGCGGAAAATACTTGGGACAGGTTTCACTGCACTGCATCAATAACGAGAAACTCAACGTGTCAAATAAACGTCCTATCTCGTCAACCCTGCGAGATAAGATTTTTCTTTCCCGTTTCGCGGTTCACGATAAGCTCTCGACAGCAATAACGAAAAAAAGGAGGGGAGGGCGAGAGAAGAGAGGGGAAAGAAGTAAAAATAGAAAAAAATTTATCTGGAGTCGGAGGTGGTCGGAGGTTCGTCGAGAAAAGTGTTAACACGTGACGACATTCGTGCCGTGCGTCGATCTATACATCGCAACGATTCCGAGAGATAAGCCAGAACTCCTCATTAGTTTGATATAATTGTCTCTTTTACGAGCTCAAGTACGTCACTTATAATCGAATTGAGAAGAAATGAGATAAAAAGTGTTGAAAAAGTGCGGTGGCGTGAGTTTATTCCGAAAAGTTGAGGCGAAACGCTCGGCGTTATTGTTCCGAGAGGAAATAAACGTAAACACAAACGTGGTGGGGTTTTATTTTCATTTTTTTTGTATATACTCGACAAAAATCACGCCGACCAATCGGCCGGCTCGGTTTTTTTCCTTCTTTTCTCTTGTTGATGCTTCTTGTGTATATTGCCACCTCCCCAACGGCCGTTGAGTCCTTCGCAAAGTGTATATTTGCTGGCGACCAAGACGTGAATTAAAAAGTGGCACACGAGGCTTTCCAGCCGCGCGCGAAGAGAAGCGCGCCAAATGCTCACAGAGTAGGCCCACACATACGGAAAAACAGGCTCAAGGCGTTTGCCTCTTTCTCGCACTCTCCCTCGCGTTCCTTCTCTCTTCCGATACGAGAGCCATTTGCGTGGGTGATATTGAAATATTTCCAACTTATGAATTAACGAACTATCGGAAATATATTTTGTTCGGGTGAGTCGTTGTGCACGAGGATGCTAAAAAAAATTGCGATCGACGAGACCACGTGGAAAGCGGGTCAGCTCGACTGGACGCTCTGGTCAAGGACACTCTAAATCTCCACGCAATCTCTTTTCATCGCTTGACGAGAAAGTCATCGAAAATTACGCCAATTGTGACACGAGACAGCCAGAAAATACTAAAACCTTAACAAGATCTGTGATCATTCCCGAACCATTTAGCATTACGGGATTAATAATTGTGATTAAATGTTCCGGACGTGAAAATTGTGCGTCGATAAATAAACGCCTCCAGGCATTCGTGCATTTTATGACAATCGGGCTCGCAACGTTGGGTTCCTACGAAAAATACGTTTTAGGGTCAATTTTAAAAATCACCACAATTCTCGTGTCGATTTTTCTTTTCGATCTCAAAAGAAAAAATTAAATAAGAATCGGTGAGATCCGGTCAAGAAAAAACAATATTTCGTCGCATTCCAACGATCCAAACTCCAGCACCGTGCATTTTTCGTGCTAAATGGATTCGACGCAGACGACGTTTTATTTATTCAAATATTTCCGACGATTATTTTCGTGAATTGTGGGCACAAGAGAGTCGGCAAGTATTTTTATCCGATAATAATTTCGAGGGTCCTCAGCAAAAGAAAAAAAAACTATTCGACTATCTACGAAGATAATTTAAATAGCGTTATTAATACATTTAAATTTATTCGATCGAAAAGAACGAGCAGAGCGACAGCCTGTTCCGATAAAAAAAAAACAAAATTCGTCTTATTTATTTTTGGAGCGTTGATTATCGGGGATTACGTAATTTGGAGATAAATAAATAAATCAGAGGAATAAAAATAGTGCGAATATGCAGGAGACTTGCGAAAGATTGATACCAAAGATCGTGTGCACGAAAGCAAATTTCACGGACAGCTGTGTCGTGTTACATCACGAAGATGAAATCCTGTGCGAGAAACGATTGTCAAGCCGGCAACGACGAATCGGCAGGCCAAGAGTTCGACGGAATTCGCGACGCTTGTCCATCACGCAGGATCGACACTCGTCCTCCTCATCGAGAAGTCCATCGCCCTCGCCAAACATCCATCAGACACGTCTGACCTCCGAGACTCCAGTTCCACAAACGAGATTCAATTGCGATTTCATAAACGACAAGTTCGAAGGTCATCTACTCGGTGACAATATCAATCCTTCTATTAATAATACGACCTCCGGTTACGGACAATATTTACAACTCCTACAAGTGCCGCAATCGAGTTTTACCTCCTCCTCTACTACGTCATTGATCGAGTGGGGCGAACCGAGCGGTGACGATCTTAGTTCCGAATGGGAATCCGATCATTCCGATTCGAGAACTCTTCCCACCGATAATGTAGATATCGCTACTAAGGTACTATTCTTCGTCGATTCATTCCGTTCTTTAAGTCCATCGATCAGGCACCGAAACTCGACTCGAATTTTCGAAATTAAAATTCTCCGTTGTCGTTTGACTGATCAGAAAAAAGCAGACGAAAGCGATGAGTTTGATAAAAACTTTATCGTTGATTCGTTTCCTTAATATTTCTCGAAATACTCGACGGAAATTTGTTTTACAATGGATTCCCATTTTGTGGAAATTATTTAATTTTTCCAATGTTTATCATTGAAATGATCGATCGATAGAATATATGCACTCGATTATTCAATTTGTGCTTATTGCTTCCTGTTCACAGAGCTCTGGATGGCGAAAACTCAGGAATATTGTTCAATGGACGCCATTTTTTCAGACATACAAAAAGCAGCGATATCCATGGGTGAGTTTTTGTATGAATTCAATTTAATGCCGTTCTGCTATATTTTTAATTCGTGAGATAACTCTCGTGCTCATTTCGATGGTATAAAAGATAAAGCCGAATAAATTAATTAAAAAAAAAAATCCACGAATAGTCGAATGCCAAAGTCTCATTATTTATTCCATCAGGAAGCAAATCGTCATTTTAATCAGTGGACCGTGGTCGATGATTCTGAAGATTGCAACGTTGAGATTCAACAAAAAATGCTTTTTCCATTAGTTGTTTATTGAATTTTCAAAGTTATGGCCATTTTTCATGTCGATTTAGTTTTCGGGTCTCAAAAGAGAAGAAGAGGAAGGAAAGAAAAGAAAAATCTTGGAAAAAAAAAATTAATTCGACATTTTAGTTTACGAAACTTTGAGAAATAATTTTTTCGATCAAAATTAATTCGAACGGTTTTTTTGTATGGAACAGGTTCAATTGGCTGGCCATCAGGGAAATTTTCGGGCTGGACCAACGCCAGGCACGATTTTAAAAAAGTTGTGTCCGCAGGAAGAGGCTTGTTTCAAATTATTGATGCGTGACGTTTTGCGACCTTACGTGCCTGAATTCAAAGGCGTTCTCGACGTCCGAGAATCCGAAGACGATCGTCACAATAATCAAAACACCGACAGCACGGGCATCAAAGAAGTTGAGGACGATGCTCACAAAGGCGCGATCGTCGCCTCGTATCTCCAGCTCCAAGACCTCCTCGGCGATTTTGAACAACCGTGTGTCATGGACTGCAAAGTTGGTGTGCGAACTTACCTCGAGTCCGAACTGGCAAAAGCCAAGGAACGACCCAAAGTGAGTGTTCGCCAACGCAAGCTAAACTTTTTTTTTCCAAAATTCTTTTTTTGGACTAAACTGAAAGAAAAATTGAATTGGAAAATCCATTTACAGGAATTTAAACTAAATAATTCATTAAAATTCAATAATTATATTATTGAATGATCAATAATTAATATAATTAATAAATAAATTCAGCAATCAAAAAATTTAATAACTAATTTGACATTCGAAAAAAATATTCATCAAAGCCCTTTTTTCTAGAATAAATTTTAAAAAAGTGAAATTGGAAAATCCATTTACAGGAATTTTAATTCATTAATTAAGAAATAATAATAACAAAGACAATTAGGTCATTCATTTATTAATAATAAGATTTAATAATTAATTTTTGTTGGAAAATTACATAACCTTCCCTGAAAATTTTTTTTGTTATATAAAATTCGTTTGTTTCACGATAAAAAAAAAACTCACCGCTTTGGTTTCTGATTGTTACTTCAGTTGCGGAAAGACATGTACGAAAAAATGATTCAAGTCGATCCAACAGCGCCGAACGCGGAAGAGCGCAGAGTTCAAGGGGTCACGAAGCCTCGATACATGGTATGGCGCGAGACAATATCGAGCACGGCTACGTTAGGCTTTCGAGTGGAGGGTATTAAACTTGGTCGCGGAGGATCGTCCAAAGATTTCAAAACGACGAGGACACGAGAACAGGTTCGAGAGAGTTCGCAATTATTTTTCTTTGCCCACCGATTAGAAATAATTTACTGTGAACCGACGAGTTTTGGTCAGTCAAAGTTCAATTTTGTCATGAGCTCGAGGCAGAATAAAATGATTAGTCGATTCGTGTGGTAAATAAATAAAATGCACGTGAAATTGTTTGTCTGAATTTATGTGTGTGTGTGTGTGTTCCTGGTTAAGGTTACGGAAGCCCTGAAGCGTTTCGTTGAGAATTATTCGCACGCTGTACCGAAGTACCTGCAACGTTTGAAGGCGATACGAGCGACTCTGAAGGCCTCGCCGTTTTTCGCTTCCCACGAGGTCGTCGGCTCGAGTCTTCTTTTCGTTCACGACGCCAAAAATGCGGGAGTGTGGATGATCGACTTTGCGAAAACGCTTCCGTTGCCTTCTCACTTGGCGAGTATTCAACATGACGCTGAGTGGCAAGTCGGTAATCACGAAGATGGATATCTTATAGGTGTGAATAATTTAATCGACATATTCGAGGACATAAGAAACTCTGAAACGTAATTTTCTTTTCGACTGGGCGTTATTTCGCCTCTGAGTGTGTATGTATGCCTCTGTATATATCTGTGAGAGTATGTGTGCGAGTGTATGTGTACATGGGTTAGTATAATTCCGTTGGACGAAGCGAGGAAAGAGAAAAAAAATGATCGTTGAGACGCTCGACGAGTCAATGAGACTACGTAAACTCGTTAGAGTTCGATAAATCCGTTAACCTCGCGTGTTTTAACGCCTGGTCTTCCTGAGAATCGAGAAAGTTTTAGCGGCGCACGAGGCAACCAGAAAAACGAGCCGCGCCCAAAGGCTCATTTTTTTTCGTTAAATTCCTTTTATACAATTTTTTTCCTCGTTGCAGTCGCTCGATCTACCGAACGTAAGACAATCGTCAAGAGCGTACGTAAACTCATTAGTTCGATTAATTCCGGTTACGTTCAGTACCGTACCGCCATAATTTTTCTACTACCGGTGATATTTTTCATGTTGCTTCTAAACGGGCATGTCCAATTGCTCTTCCGTCCAGTGCTTTGTCTACTAAAACTTTATATTAATCCTGTGATTTACTTCGCGACAAAAAAACATTCCCCGCTTCAATGAAGACTATTTTCCAAACTTTTGTGACACTTTTCAATGACTCTGAAGTTCGCAACGCTGAGATTCAACGGAAAATCCTTTTCCCATTAATAATTTATTGACTTTCCAAAATTATGGTCATTTTTCGTGTCGATTTAAGTTTTCCCTCGCACGATTTTATTATCCAGATCGAATATTGGAAAATAATGACGACCTCTGCTCAAGAGAAATGCTTTCCCCATTAATTATTCATTGAATTTCAAAAATCTGTAGTCATTTTTCAGCAAAATAATGACGAGCTCTGCTCAAAAAAAAAAAAAAAATCTTCAGCTCCAATATTCGCTGATTCATGTGGAAGAGAATTTTTTTCCATACAGCACGAATGCCTTTACACTTTTTACTTGCGGAATCAACTTGCAATGTTGAAAGCGCGTACTATTGCCCCGTTTTAACAGAGCCACTGGACCCAGAGGTATATATTTATATACATTAATATAACGCATTTGATATGTACTCGGCGGCGATCGTGGAGAAGTTCCTACATCAAAGAGGAAAATCGAACGTATGGTGAAAAAAAATCACAGACCAAAGACGCGGCAGCGAATAAACTGCCTAGGAAAAAAAAAAAACAAATGAATAAGAAAGACGTAACTTATAACCGATTAAGAGAATAAAATCGATCGGAATTTAGACTTGAATCGTAGATTTTTAGTACAACTATTAATTTAACAAACTCTAACTATACGTGAGACTTTATTTATACCGTTGAAAGTAAACAGAGCGGTTTCGTCGATCTGAGTGTATTTTTTGTGTGTGGTCTAGACGAAATCGTATTTTTGTATTCAAATTGTACCACGCGTTGTTTTTTTTTTGTAATTACCTCATTTTTTTATGAATAAGTCTCAACTTATCGTAATCCTTCTTCGTTTTATTACGTTCCCTGTCTCATGATTCTGAAGATTGTACCGTTGAGATTCACCGAAAAATGTTATGTCCATTAATTATTTATTGAATTTTGTAAATTCTGGCAATCTTTCGTGTTTAGTTAGTTTTTGGGTCGCAAGAGAGAATCGTTTCATTGTTTAGACCAGACATTGGAAAATAATCACGAGCTCTGTTCAAGAAAAAACAGAATTTCGTTGCATTCCAACGATGCTAACTTCAACATGATTCCTGTCTCCACAGAGGTCAGCCCAAAACTTCAGCAACATATTGACGTATTTTTAAATTTACTTTATTATTCAAACGTCCAGAAACGCCTTGAGTCGGCAGTTGTACACTTGGTTTTCCATTTTCTCACCCACGAAAATAATTTCGCACAACATCAATGAAAATCGCGGAATAAAATGAAAATAATTGTCCTAAATTGAATCATTGGTTATCGTACGGACTGTTTCTCGCTGCTTGAGTCTGTAGAGTTGTTTGTTGTTGTTGCTGCTGCTGGACGACGCTAGCCTGCGTCGACGGTATTGTCGTCGGCGCAATCACTCTCGCGTATACCGCCGCACCCGTCGTTTTCAAACCCGCCGGCGTAGGTATCACTTTCAACCCGTGCAATGTCTTTATGTTTAACAATTGACTCGGCAATATTATCGGCTGCTGATTATTCTGCTGCTGCGAGCCTTGCTGCTTCCCCAAAACAACGCCACTCTGACTTAATCCTACACTTTTGTTTCCACTCGCTAAAACTATCGGTTTACCCGCCAACTGCGCCGTCACCATTCTCACTGTTTGGGCACCTGGGGTCTGCTGCTGATGCGACGTCACGATCAACTTTGGCTGACCCGATACACTCGAAGCCTGTGACACGACCTTCGAACAATTAAATTCATAGCTTTTGTCATTAATCCCGAATTTATTTCCGAAAACTTGCTTCGAGGCCATGCATTTTTTTTTTTTTTAACAAAAAACACCATTTTTTAATTGACTTTGGAAAATCCGACATAATACTTTGGTGATTAGCGGGAGCTTTAATCAAGTGAAGAGGATCATGAGGAACTGGAAGAGTATAATGAATCGATGTCCAGAATTAAAACGATGAAAAAAATGTTACCTGGTATTGCGTCTGTATGACCTGTTTTCCTTGGCGATTGAGTTGATTGGCGTGCGAAGTAGTGGTCGCAAGTTTCAAGCCTTTCTGAGCCAAGAGGCTTTCGACCGAAATTAGTTGGCCACCACCGGCACTGGTCAATACTTTCGCCAGGATTTTTTGTTGCTGTTGCTGTTGCTGATGCGGAGATTGTTGTATTTGGACCGCAATCGGTTTTCCGCCGATCTGTGCGATTATCCTTTGCATCCCTGAGGATTGAAGTTGCTGCTGTTGTTGGGGCTGTGTCTGCTGCGTTGTGACGATACGCTGTTGAACGTGTTGCTGTTGCGTTTGCTGAATACGCGAGGAAAACAAAATTTCTTATCGTGACGAAAGAAATTGCAAAAAAAAAAATTGCTTTTTTTTTTACGAACCTACCTTGAGTTGTTGCTGCGTCACTTGTTGGGCCTGCCCAGTCGAAGGGGAGGATTGTTTGATAAAAATCGTTTGACCTTGGAGCCCGTGGCCGGTGAGCAGAGATTTGATTTGTCCAGAACTAACCAATTTTATTTGCGAGGCCAACAGCGTTTTGCCCGGGAGAACGTGTTGCTGGTGTTGCTTGAGATTGGTATTCTGTAAAATACTTTTGCCCGGTTGATTGGTCACGACCGTTTGTTGTTGCTGGTTGGTTATTTTTGCGGTGGGGAATATGGTCGTCATGTTGGCTTGCGTGCTCCCTACGCTGGTCGCCGTAGTCGCAGCGACTTGTTGTGCCGAATGTAGAACAGAGTGGCCGGACAATCGAATAGTCTGTAAGCCCGCGGACGTCGAGACTTGGATTTGGTGATGAGGGAAGTGTTGCTGATTCGATTGGAGCAAACTTTGTGTAGCATTCGTTTTGACAACGGCAACAGGTTTTCCGGCGATATGAGAAGCCGCGATTTTCTTTATTTGTTGCTGTTGCAGCTGTTGAGCTTCTCTCAATTGTTGTTGTTGTTGCTGCTGTTGCAATTGTTGTTCTCGGAGTTGCTGAGCTTCCCGTAACTGCTGCTCACGGAGTTGTTGTTGTTGTTGTTGTTGTTGTTCCCGTAGTTGTTGCTGCTCCCGCAACTGCTGTTGTTCTCTAAGTTGCTGTTGCTCTCTCAGCTGTTGTTGTTCCCGGAGCTGTTGCTGCTCTCGCAACTGTTGCTGTTCTCTCAATTGTTGGGCCTCGCGCAGTTGCTGTTGCTCTCGTAATTGTTGCTGCTCCCGTAATTGTTGTTGTTCCCGGAGTTGTTGTTGCTCGCGCAACTGTTGTTGTTCTCGCAATTGTTGTTGCTGCTGCTGCTGCTGCTGCTGCTCGCGCAGTTGCTGGTGCGAGGGGACCGAAGATATTGGCTGAGTTGGTATCTGCGGCTGACTGGAGTCCACGGCAACCGACCCAGGCTCGCACAATGGATCCATTATCGTGGAAGGCAGAGGACCGGCAACGGCCATCGTCGAGGATGTTGAAATCGTCGGCGTCGTTGAGCCGCCCATCGATCCTGGCGCTACCGTTTGCGTTACGACGGTCGTTGTCGTTGTTGCCGAACTCAGCGGCTCCGTCGAGATCAATTGGTCGACCGCGACCTTCTCCTCTGCCGTTGGCTTCCGCGTGTCTTTCCTGATGATTGAAAAATCTCATTGGAATCGTTATGGCTCGAAAAATGTGACGACCAACGCTCGATCAATAATTATTTTACCTGTTCGCGATCTGCTGATTCGAAACCATTGATTTTCTCTCTTTTTTCGGTGTCGTTTCCCTCGACGTGTTTGGAGACTGCTCCTTGTTGCCATTAATCGCTTTGGCCGACGGCTGCAGGCCCGACTTGTTCCTCGCGGAGCCTCCAGAATTCTTTTTGTTTTTGGCCACGCCCTGGAGCTGCTGATGATACATTTCTGAAAGTAAATTGAGAGAAAATCAAGGAATTAATCGTATACGTTAATTTTTATTATTTATGAGCTCTTTGACTCTCGAACTTACCAAACTCCGACTCGGAGCGAGCTCGATGAAGGTATAGCCACTCTTTTCGTCGAGGATAATAACGGACGCAAGGATCTGCTTCGTAGTGGAGACGGTCCAGCGCACCGGAAACCACCGAATGGAGATATCCTTCCTTCTCGTGACCTCCGCCCTCCGCTCCTTTCTCCCCAGGAGTTTTCTCTTGGCCTGGCTGCATCAAGCCTTGGTCCCTTATGTACTGAGAGTCTTTCAACAATTGACAAATGTCTGACCTCGTTCCCTCGCCGTTGGGAAGTCGAGCCGTGGCGTCTCTCACGAGAGCGAGAATTGTCACGAAATTTGGACGCTCGGCGACGAGCAACGAGTGTCCACGCGCCTTCGCGAGTCCCGAGCCTACGAAAAAAAAATTGTGATGATCAAAAATTCAAAAAATGAAATGGAAATTTATTTCGAGTCAGTAAGAATCGATTTTTTCGTATTACCAGCGTTGTGCTGATAAATCCCCTTGACGGGCCCAACGACAGAAGCGTAACCGTGCATTCTGTAGGTGAAAGCTTTGTGAGGTGCCGCGTAACGCATTCTCTCTTGTCGTCGGAATTCTTCGCGTTCTTCGGCCGTCGAAGCTCGAACTTTCCATTCCGTAGGCCAAAGCGCTCTTGGAGGTTCAGATTCCGTCATTATTTCAATCAGTTTTCCATCCTGTGGAGCTGACTCGACAACCGGACTGGCGCTTCTTGCACTTCCGGTAAAACTGCTCGCCCCGCTGCCGTTGCTGTTCCCGTTTCCTGATTGCGATTGCACCGAATACGATTTCACGGGAACTGGGGCAGTCGTCGCGAACGTCGGTGCGGTCGTTCCAACTTGGGGAGTCACGAGAGAATCTCTGTCGAGACGCAAATACAAGGAATTTTTTAAATTTTCGTCTAAAAAAATCCTCGTCCGAATCCGTTCGCCGCAAAAATGTTGGAAATTGAAAAAAATATATTTTCCATTATTTACCGATGAAGAAGAAACCGGGTGCAGAGTAACGACAGTCTCGAGTCAGAATCCCGACCAGCCCCGATCCACGCGTAAACTCCTCGTCCCTTGTTCTCCAAATAAGGAACTAATTCGTTGTCCCCGTCTTGTGACTGCTCGTGCTCTTGGCTGCAGGTCAGTTCACCGGCGAGAAAACTCAAGGCTCGCGGAACGAGGGCAGGCCAGGATGAGGACAAAGCGTACCAATCGTTTAACGGAGATATCGGATTTCCTTGCCAGAGAGTCACTGCGTCCTTCATTTCTATTATGCTCATGCGATATTCGCCTTTCGAGATGAAAGCGTCTCGCAAAAGCGAGAAAAAACACGCGTGAGTTTCCTGCATCAATTCGCCGCCTCCGCTCATCAAGGCATCGTCCGCTTCTTCCACGGGAACTTCCTTTCCCGTCATCGCAATGACCGTCTCATCCTCGCACCTAAAAAAAACAATCAACATTAAAAATTCACAAAGTTTTTTCCGTTGCAAAATGAAAATCGCTCTCGGATCGCAAAAATGGGAAAAAGAGCGCGAAAAAGTTTTTTTTCCTCACTTGACGTGGTTCAAGATGTCCATTCCATCGCCCAATTGGATGGGAATTTGCATCATATCGAGATTGTTTAAGTCAAGCACTTTTTTATCGTCGTGATCGTCTTCGTCCTCAGAATCTACAGCCGGTACATCGATCGTCTGATTATATTCAGATTTGACGTCCATGTCGTAATCGATTTCGTCGATTTCTTTCTTTATCTCGGCCATTGGTATCGGCGCGGTCAACGACAGGGTACGGCTGATTTTTGGCGTGACGGGACTTCTGCAAAACAAAAAAATTAACCGTTTTATTGTGATACTCTATTTATGCAAAACAAAAATGAGCAATAATTCTGAAAATTTGCGGAAATTAGAGCGTCGACATTATTTTTTTGCAAATTTCAAAACACCGTACAGTTCGTATTTTTCGTCGATGTCACATCGACATTGAAATCAGAAGAAAAAAAAAATTCACCGTGTCGTAGCTATTTCTATGAGGAAGGAAAAAGAGTAAAAATACAAAATTGGCGAAACTCGATCGTAACTTGACAAACCATTGGGCGAATACGTACATTTTGGTCTTTGGAGATTGGTGGATCTCGTATCCGTCGATCGGTTCAGTTTTTATCGGCGTCAGAGCAGCGAAGCGCTGTTCCATTTCCGGTGTCATCAAGTGTTTCGTGTCGTCGGTACTGTGGGAGTAATCGCTGTTGTCACTTTCGGGTTTGACCGGACTCGGCGGGATGGATTTTGAAATGACCGGAGGACACAGCGACGTGGGCTCGAGCTTTATCCTTTTTTTTGCTGGCGTCACACGCACGTTATTGTTTGCGGGGATTTTGTGCTTCTGGCCTATCTGAGCGCGGAGTGTGAGATCGGCCAGGGCGATCCCTTGGGTATTGAGCTCCGGATGGACCTGCAGAAAGAAGAGGTTTTTATCTATGCCAAGAAAAACGTGGAGATTGCTGCGCGTAAGAACTTACGTCTCGTCGGGCTCGTCTCTTTTTATGCGCCTGCAACATCGCTCTGTAAGTTTCTTCTGTCTGTTCGGAAATAAGAAACAAAGGATTTGGCGTGTACTCGGCACGTTGTAGTGTCGAAAAAACAGGTCGTATCGCTTCGTCCTCTTGACTCAGCGGCATCCCTCGCATCGGGGTCGTTTGTAACGCTATCGCGTTACGTTTTTTCTTTTTTTGCTTGCCCCCGCTCGACTGAACATGAGGATAATTCTCTTCGTTCTCGGAGGTCGTGTCCGCTGACAGCCTCGAATTAACACCAAGCTCTGATCTCAGCGCGTTCAGTTCCTCCAGATAACGAATGTTTGTCTTTTCTTCCACTGTGCACATTTGGAATAAGTCAATTTCAGATCGTGCCAACTGATCCTTAACCCTTCGTAGACACACATGTGTCTGGGCGGTGCAACACATTCAGGAAATCCCATGAATTTTTTGTTTTTCGTATCGATTACCATTAAATAACATTAAAAAAAAAAAAAAATTTATCCATCACCCAGAGCGCGTTCTTTTTCGGTAGATCTAAAATCACTTTCTTGAATTTTGTCAGATCTTTCGAGCGCAGTAAATACAGTAAAAAACATAGGATACCCCAGACCCATGTGTGTCTAGCGAGGGATAAAAAATTTTGTTCGAAAATTCATCAAGATTTTTGCGATACATTTTTGACGTTATTCTTCTCTCACCCATTGCTGGTTTCGGTTTTCGCCAATGAAGCTTCGACGACGGTCTCTGAGTCGGGTTATTGAAGCCCTGCTTGTAAGCATTGAGCAATAAACTCTCCCGCGATTTGAACAACTGTCCTGCGAGTTCGTACGAACGTTTGCGTTCCTCGAACAATAACCTTCGTTGTTGTGCTTTGCGGAGTAAACTCCTCATGCGTCTTATGTCTGGACGGAAATGTCCGGCTGACAGATGATTTCGGAACGAGTCCAAAGCTGTCACGCCAAACCTGAGGTCGATTCGAATCCGTAGAATTAATTACAAGGGAGTCACGATCGTCGAAATATTTTCCTTTTATACAACAGCTCGACGTTACCTCTGGTTTTCTCTTCGGAAAAGCATCCTCAGTGTCTCATTGATTTCCCCCTGGACGTTACAGTCGTCCGGGAACTTTGGCAGAAACTGGAGCAAAGATTCCCGCTGCTCTTGGCTCAGACAGTCTTCCCAGAGCTTCGGGTATTCCAACAGCTCGTGAAATATTTCAGAATGTTCGCACAGATCCTGCGGCAACTTGACACGACGACCAGCAGCCACGCAAGTCTCCCATCTCTGCGATAAACATTCAACGTTCGTACGCGCTCCCCACAGCAATGACATTGTCAAAGATTTCCACTCACCACCGTATTCGTGTTTTCGTGGTTCACTCTGTGCTGCGAATTCTCATTGTCCAGATCGTCTTCCTCTCCCGAACTCTGACTCTCTGACCTGCTGCTGCCGTGCTCTTCCGCAGATTCGTCGCCGCTCTCAGAATTTGTGGTAGTTCCGCTCGTGCTACTGCTGCTACTGTTACTTCCTGATCCGTGTAACGATTCCTCATCCTCCTCCTCTTCGACCGCGGAATCTCCACCGGCTGAGCAGTCGTCGATCTAGCCGGTTGGAAATATTCACGAAAAACATCATTTTAACGCCACAAATGCAAGGGCATGGTCCCGGAAGAAATTCAGTGCGACATAATTCAATTTTCCGAAAGATCCGGCCATTTTAGAGGAAAAAGCGTCCCCGCAACACTTTTGAGATACATAATAATCTTTGCCGATGCCTTTTTTTTTTGTAATCGACATTTTCTGCAATTTGCAGATTTGTGAACAAGGTTTCTGAGGGCCAGGGAGCTGAAAAGTTTTGCAAGCATCACAAAAATTCGACTGAGCCTGGAGTCGGAGATGCTGTGAGACTGGGTAAGGGTTAAGCCGATTGTTTTATCATCACAAATTGAGAAATCCAGCTTGGGCAAAGGAACAAACAAATTTTGTTGCATTCCAATGATGTAAACGTCAACATCATTGAGACGGGCGACTATGACGATCTAGAAGTTTGCTTCGTTGAGTGCATCAAGGTTTTCATTCAATATTTATTCGGGTCGATAAAACGAGCATTATTTAAATTGAGCAAATAATTAATGGAAAAATGGATTTTTTTTTGGAGCCCAATGTTTGGAACTTCAGCATCGTTGACTATGAATATTGACACTTGATTTTTGAAAGATAACAGGGGCTGGAATCGTGCAATTACATTGTCATTACTTTGTGGAGAATGAAAATACTTGTAGAAATTATTTGAGCAGGAAAAGTTTCAGGAATTGAACGTATAATTGACTTTTTTGTCGATCGGAAAACTCTGACTCCAGGGACTTGACGGAATTTCGCTTGGTAAACATATCGCTTGAGAAACGCAACGTGCAGAAAGTTCATGAAGGTAAGTGGAGGAATAGCAAAGTACGAAAAGAAAACCAACCTCCATTCTCGGTGATTATTTAGTCCGAAGGATTGCTCGTTCTTGTTGGTCGTATCCGTGGATCGTGTTTTTGTTACCTCGTTCGTCGTCCCGTACTTGGGATAGGCAAACCCCGGTGAACGCCGTCGCCGTACAACCAGGGTGAAAAACAATCGCGTGCACCACTTGATTCACGTGAAATTGTGAGCTTCAAAAATTTTTGGCTTATTGATCGTATTATTAGGTAATCTCGCTATTCGACGATCGACCTGTCACAGCCACAATACTCCTACTCCACTGTGAATTTTTCGTCATGGCGCGTGTGGAAAATTGCAGCGGACGAACCACCGTGTTTGTGTATTAGGGACCGTGCACGAGCTGTAGACGGCGCCAGCGCTGCTTACACGCGCGCTCCCGTGAGGCTGATTGTGGAAGTTTCCTAACGAAAACAAAAACCAACGAAACAATAGAGAAAATTTAAAAAATCCAAAAAGTTGTGGTTTACGGATTTTGTCCGATAATTAATGAACTTGAAAGAGGTCAGAATATTACGAAAAAAAATAATAATGTCACTAATATATTTTCCAGTAAAAACAATTAATTTTTTCATTTTGATTGAATATATTGGACATATTGCGAGCGCTACATGTGCTTGCAAAATGCGCTTTATCAGGATAATGAATACGCGCATGCGCGAGGATACATGCACCGAAAGACCGCCGTTCAGTGAACTCTCGGGAAAAGAGTAAAATTTGAAAAACGGCTGAACTCTTTCCAATCGGAATGTTGTATTTCGACAACGGGGGAAAGAAAAATATCTTCCCGATGTCGGCATGATAAACATTTATTTCCGTTTTGCTCGCTCGTGCTCGCAGAAGTCCGCGCTGCCCCGCGTTCAACATCTCCCCACCTCTGTCCATTCAAACAGCTCGCTATAGCGATCTTCCGGGTCAAATACACCGGAAACGCATAGAAATAAGTAAACAAATCGAAAGAATTCGATCATTGGAGGAAAAAGTACAAGTTCCAGGCTCCGTTTCATATCGGGTGCTGAAAAACTCCATTGCGTTTTATCCCCGATAACATTGACCTAAATTCTCATTTCCCTTTTTCACTCACGCGGATCTTGCTGCAGGGAAAAATTTGAAAATTCTCCAATTGACATTTTTTCGTATTCTTCATTTTCCAAAGATAAGCTCCATCGAACGATGAAAAATTGGAAAAGATTCGTTAAAAAAGTTGCGAGTTGTATCATAAAATTTTATTAACTTTATATTTCTGTACATTTGACCACATGAAAAAATATGGGAAAACGATGAAAAATGGAGAAAAGAAATCGTCAATCGTATTTACACCCAATGAATATTCGAAAATTCTTCATTGAAAATTCCAGAAAATTCGACGGTACACAGTGATCGAAAAAATATCGCTGAAAAATAAAAATTCGAACCGCAACATTTTATTTTTATCACAAAGTTGAAACAACGATTTTCAACTGAACTTTTTAGGGTTAAACGATTTTTTCCCGCAAAGTACCTCCACGGAAACATCACTCAAGAGACGAAACAGGTTACGGATTGTACCAATCCAAGAAAAGCAGAGAAAACGACATAACAAGCAAAAAGAACAAAATCCAGACCCTAAGGCCGGCGTTCCTCTGTATAGCTTCGCGAATCTGTTCGTTAGCCTTTTTAACGTTTTCGGTGGATCCGACTACAGTCGTCATGAGTCTGTCCAAATCTTTGTCCTGGTCGAGAACTTTCTCAGTGAAAATTTCCTGCAATTCAGCGATGTGGACGACTTTGCTCTCGATCTGTTTAACCTCTTCGGTTATTGTGTTCAGTTCGTTGTGCAGTTGTTCATTTTCTGATTCAAACATTTGTATGTCTTCTGGGGACAATTCTTCATCGTAGTTAAGAGTGTTGACGTCTCCGTTGATTTCCTGGACTTTCATGGGGCTCGAGTCGGCCGAACTGCCGTTAAGTTCCTTAGTCTCGTTCGCCAAGTCATTGGGAGCATTGAGTTTCGTTTTGTCACGCCATTTTCCCCCATCCTCGTTGCCCCGGCCCTCCAACTCTAATTTCGCTAATTTCCGCGTCTCCATCGCCCTTTTCACTCTTATGGCTTTTTGTTCAGAGTAAATTTTGCAAACGCTCTTCAAATATTCCTCGATAAGGAACAGCATTATCTCTCGATGTTCCAAACTCTGGGGCGATGCTTCGTCTTGCGCCGCTTCGCGCTTGAGTTCCTTGATCAGCTGCGCACAGGTCGACATTATTTTCTGCGATCCCTGGTCCAGCTGGTCTCTCTCCTCGTCACTCATGTGACGCTCTTTGCTTGTCAAATGATTGGAAAAATTCAAATACGCCACGCGTTTCTCCAGCAAAAATTCACGCAGTTTGAAAATTTGCGTTACAACTGCCCGGGCCTCTTTACTAAACTCTGACGACAAACCCAACTTCTTGGTACTTGGTTTTATGTCATTTTCTTCGAGATCTTTCTTTCTCAGTGTCACAGTTTTCACACTGGCCCTGAAGAGTGTACTCACGTCCATTTTCACTCAGTATTTATTCCTAATAATCATTCAGTCAATAATTTTGCCGGCGACTGCAACAAGAAAAATTTTCACGTAATTTTGTGGGAAATTACTGCATTTACGAATTTTACGAGAAACTGCAATTTTTTTGAGCTGAAAAACGTCGCGATTCGATAAATTTACGACTCTTTTTCGTGTCGCTTCATTTTTTTGGTTGAAAGAGAGGATCGTTTTATTCTCCAGACCAAATATTGGAAAATAATAACGATCTCTGCTCAAGAAAAAAAAAACAGAATTTCGTTGCATTCTAACGATGCCAATTTCAACGTGATGTGATTTGCAACAATAAATGTCGGAATAGGAGTAAAAGTGATGGATTGTAATTATTATTTACCAGAAACAAACGCAACACGGATTTCGAGTGCACGTGTCTTGGCTACCGGAGTTTATGTAGAATTTTTTTGTCATTTATTATTCTTAGTACGCCACTCTTCAGCGTATCAATTTTTTTCTCATCGAAATTCTATGGAAACTGCAAATACTACAGGAGTGACATACGTTTCGAGAATTTTTAGGTTAGGTCGATTCTGTCATGAAAAAGGAAAACACGTATCCATGAAGCACGACGTAAAAAATGTCTGCAGAAGCGCAGCTGAAATCCGTCATACGAGGCACTTGAATGCGAATTTTTTATTGAAATGACAATTTTCATTTATCAAAATGCGATACCGTACACTACCAAAGGATTATTGGGTACTTTCCGGAATAAAAAGTCTCCACCTGCAATTCGCTTGATGACCTCGGGAGGTCACCGCTCATCGGTTGCAATGGTAGAGAGCATAAGTACGCGACCGCGATAAACCTGTGCGGAGTAGGAAGATCTCTATACGAGTGCAATAAGCGCACTGTTTTCGTTAGCAGAGTTCAGATAACCTCAAAATCAGCGATAAAACAGTAAGTTACAGAAAGTCAGCGACAGCCTTCGCGACACGGGAGAAACTTTTCCACATATGTTATCCTGATTCATTGAGAGAAGTACAATCATTTGCGAGGAACGGTAGAAAGGTTAAGAACTGAGTTGAAATTTGGTGCCCGTCTTGGTGCTCTCTCGCTCTCGTGAGTGCCAGTCGCTCTTGTGCTGGGGACAGAAAGCACACGATGTTGTGATAAGTCAGTGTATATAATCGCGAGAGAGCTACGGAGAGAGAGAGAGAGAGTGAAGACTTGACATATAAGAAAATTCCACCGACACCACGAAAAGAATTGTTGAAAGGACAAAAGTTTCCTATGTTACGTGATAATCGGCTGAAAACTGAAGGCCTAGTGAAAAAAAAATCGAATTTTCCCTCTCTTCTCGATCTTGCATCTCCGTTCAATCTCGTGCTCCCCCTTGAAGAGGCGCGTGCGTATTTTCGTTCTTTCTCTCTCTCGGCTCTCTTTCTTACTCGCGGATAAAGATAATCGCACGTTTTCGTGAGCTAAACGCAAGATGGCCGAATGGGCTCAGCTGTGGTGAGATCTGTGAGAAGTTCGCGCTCGAAAGTAGTAGTAAGTGAAGACGATATTCGGGAGGACGGAGTGATCGAGGGGAAGAAAAAAAAAGTGCAAACGGGCAATCATCAACAAATGGTGAGTTTTTTATCTTTCATTACATCTTTTTCATCGTTTTCATTTACTCGGGTTTTGTTTTTTATCGTCGGAAATTTCGCCGTGAAACATCCAATCGTTGAATAGTTTTTGGCGCGCTGTCTTTCAAAGCTTAGCAGACTATATCGTGCCCCTTCCTTCCCAAGCCGCCAAGAGAGCCGGTCAGACGCGCATCCAGTACTATATCGTCGTTTCAATATAAACAAACACGAATTCACAACATGGACACTTTTTTACGTATTCCCGTTGACACATAACACGTGGCATTTTTTTTCAATCATAGTTTCTTTACGACAAATCTTATCGTCGCATAAATAATTAAAAATTCCCGTATAAAATACAATTTCAATCCTAAAATCATGAAATATTTTCGTTCCTCCATTTTTTCTGTTAATCGGACTTTTTTCCACTTTTTTCTACCACATTTCTTTCGTCCGTTCACACTCCGTAGAGATACAATGACGAGAAAGGTTTTTATCTAATCGAGTGTCTCTCCCTGGAAAGATATACAGGAACAACGACGTAGTCTCGTCGTTGTGGCGTTTATCGAAGACGCTCACGAGAGTCCACGTGATTCAGTAGCCAACGAAAGTTTCTCATGCTGCGCCGACACCTTTTCCTCTATTTCCATTCGCTTTGCTTTTTTTCGATCGTAATTATCATTAGCCCGTCTGACGATGTTGATGAGCACTATTAAGCACGTCGTTTCTTCCACTACTACGAGTTCTTTTATATCCGATTAATAGCCTCGGAGATTGCCACTGCCAGCCACGAAAGCAGCGACTACCGCTGAGACCTTATTCTCCAATTCACCATTTTTTGTTTTCCTCTAACGACCAGCTGCGGCCTACGAAATGAAAATGCGATCAGAACAAAAATTCAATCGTACAAAAATCTTTCGTAACATTCATGACTTTCTTCCGAGAAAAAAAAAAAACACGAAAAATAGTTCTTACCTCGAATTGTTATCCCAAAGAATTTAAAATGGAAATAAAAAAATTTCTGCCGCTCTAAATATTTATTTTGGAATGATTGGGTATAGGAAAATGTTCACAACGTTTTCTCTTCATGTTTTATTGTCTCATCAAAAAATTCACTCATGAAAAGACAAAAATTCTGTAATAATTTGAATTCGACGTGTCGAACTCGATTAATCGATATCGCTTGACGTTTTCTTATTCCCCACGCTCTTACTCTTATCAATATTGAAAAATTTTTTATCTCTGGGATTCTCCGAGTGGCCTGTGATGGAAAGATCTCACGAGTAAGATCGAATTTCGTTTTGAATCGTTGTGGCAAGCTGAACAAATAGCAAAAGGATAAGTGAGAAGGAGCGAAGAGTGAGTTGAAAAGTTGTCGGATCGAATGGAGACTGCGGTTGTTTAATTTTAACAAGTAGCTGCTCTGCTTGGCGCGAGGGGTGAAGGAACGTTTCGAAGCGAAGCTTCGAAGGGAAAAGACTGTGTGATCGCACGTCCCTCTGTCCCTTGGTAAACATACACACAGCGGAGAAACGCGAGAGAGAAAGAGAAAATAAGAGGCAGAAACAGAGCGAAACGATCGATGTTTGTCAGGGCAGATTGTGTGACGTATCAAGTCCCTTTCCTTCCCTATCTTTTTTCTTATTTCCTTCTCGCTATCTCGTTTCACTCGCTCGATCGACACAGACCAATCGTGTGAATGGAAATTCGATGCTTGTCTCAAGATATCAATCGGACCATTAAGACTATGTTTTTTTCTTTCTTTTCCACCTCATCTCCTCAATCTTGGAATATTATCGTGCGTAAAAAAATTACGCCGGCTACTTCCGGATGTTTTTTTGTTCGTGTCCTTGCGACTGGAACGATTAATATTCATTCGATTATTCACGATCATCGTATACATTTGATTGGATCGTTGGAATGGAACGAAATTTTGTTTTTTCTTGACCGCAGGTCTCAGGATTCTTCGTCAATATTTAGTTAAGAAAATAAATCCATTTTTTCAACATCCAAAGACAAAATTGATTCGAAAATTGTCGAGATTTTTCAAGTTGACTAAAAAATTAATACAAACTCGTTTTTTTTTTCGCTGAAGCTCAAGGTTGCGAACTCGAGTGTCGAAAATTTGAGGTTATAAAGACCATGAGGCGGTGAGACGAAAAAATCGAAGTTCCGAGTTGATTTTTCCCGGATTTTCCGCCTGGCGATTGATCCAAATAGTAAACAAACTCGCTCATTCAAATCGAGGTATTTCAGAGACGCCAAAAAAATGCGATTAGATCGATGAACCGAGAAAAAAATTATCGATTAAAAAATCGTCGAAAATCTTCGGTTTTTTTTTCGTTTTTTTTCTCTCTCTGTACATCCGTCGGCCGTGGCTCGTAACAGAGGCCAACATCAATAAGTACTAATGAGTTCGCTGTCACAAACTGCAACATATATCTAGGCCGCATAACTCGGGCGCTCCCCCAAACGAAAGAAATTACATTCACAGCTGTTTTGGAATGTCGAGACGCAACTTTCGTTCACGCATTTTTACGTCACGACGAATGTGCTTGGTCGCGACAAAAATAAAATAATTAATCCGATCCGACGAGGTATAATCCGGAACGAATGTTCGTGACAATTAAAACGTGACGTCGTCGTGTGGAGCGTCTCGAACTTCGGGATTAAACGTTCCGAGGGCGCTCGCCCTTTTTTTTACCTCCGACTCGGATAATTTTTGAAAAATGTATTATTTTTTTTTCAAAAAATCAAAATCTTTTCGACTTTTTTGTGTTTCATCGAATCCGAGAACCTTCGGAGTCGTAATATTTTTTTCTTACGATGATATTTTCGTTTTTGCTTTCTTTTATTTAAAAAAATCGGCGTTTTGGAAAAAAATGAACTGATTTTCTTTTCGGGAGACCGTACGAGCCGGCTCGGCTACATTATGCTCGATCTGGATGTAAAGATATGTAGCAATTGCTTTGGACACCTGTCCTGATAATACGAGTAACTTGTAGGAGGACATAGTGAACGAAATAGTATCGAGACAGACGTCGATACGTTCGTCACACGGGAACGGATATCTCTCGCGTGTGCTAGTTTATTCTGAGAAATTGAGAGGAAAAAAGTCGTGTCGTTTGGTGCAACGATTCGTACGGAACTCGGGCAGAGCCGTGGCAAGTTTTTCGACATGATGGGCAGGCTCGACTCCATGAGGCTCAGGAAATTGGTATTTCGATACTTCGTACAATATTTATTTCCTTAAGGTCAAAGGCGAATTTAACGGCGAATTTTTTTCTCTCTCAAAAAAGAAAAAAAAAAAAATAGAACGCTTCGGTCATGGTCCCATTTTTGGGAAATAAATCGAAACGGACGGATTTTTATCACTTCCGGAATAAAGTGATGACCATTTTTCTACTTTAACGTCGCGAGCCCTTAATATAAACGAAAAATTCATCGGATTCATCGTAATTATGCAAAATTTATCATGATTCTGAAGTTCGCAATGTTGAGATTCAACAAAGAATTATTTTTCCATTAACCATTTATTGAATTTTGGAAATGATGGCAGTTTTTGTGTCGATTTAGTTTTTGCATTGATTAATGCATAAGTTATTTATTGAATTTTAAAAATCGTGGCCATTTGTCGTGTTGATTGGATCGTTTCATTGTCCAGACCAAACCAAGAGCTCTGCTCAAGAAAAAACAGAATTTCGTTGCATTCCAACGATGCAAATTTCACCACGACTAGAATTTCATGATTTTCTGGTAGATTCGATCGAGTTGGTTATTTTTAATCCGGACGTATTGAACTCGTGTGAACTTTCTGGTTAGTCGGTTCGAGCCTCGAACTTCGTGCTCGTTTTTTACTCGTTCGTGAATGGCTAAATTTTTTATTCTCCAGATAAGTTGACATAAGTTCGATGAGAATCGGCGCATCTCGAGGTTTTATTGAAAAAACTCGGATCGATAAATCTCAGTAGGTTTTGCTGAATTGTTGATTTATAAATAAAATATTCTTCCTGGATGAGCAGCTTCATGAAATTTCAAAACAAACTTAATGGTCAGAGTTCGATCTTACTCTCTGCGATATTTTTCTCGTTATTCTGACAAAGCTCTCAAGGTTATCGAACAATTAGCCCAACAAAATCTCCATGTAAGAACGGAATGTCATGACGAGATAGTGGGAAAAAAATAAGTACGTATTTGCACGATTCCTGATAACTTCGAAAGCGCGAATTCATCATCAACGTTTCACAAAAATCACCGACTGTTTACACCACCAAAATGCCAATTAGGACAATCAAAATGATCCCACGAAATACCACTCGTTGCATTCCAACGATGCAAACTCCGGGAGCGTCGAAAATATTTGCCCCGATCAGCATATATCTGGAGGTTCATCAAATCTTTTGTGACATGGAACCAAATAAATGGAATTAACTGTTAGCTAATTATTCGAGATTGAGGAAAAATGAGGCGCGGGGGTCAAAGTCGTACTTTTTTTTCGTCGACTCCACGTAAGCACGACGTGCAATTGGGCCGATAAATGAAATGACGAATGGGCGAAACAGCGTGGAGCTAATCGCGCGGGAGTAAAAGTAAAGGCGAAATAAATGAAATCCACCGACGAGCACAAATTATGATTTGTTTATTCGAAAAAAAAATAATGTCGTATGTAAAAATTTGAGGATATTTTTACGTTTCGGTCAAAAATCGAAAAAAAAAAAAAAAAAACATTAAAGACGATTAGAATTGTGAGTCAAGCTCTCGCTCTGCGGAATCAATCACGATTACTTCTTATCATTAATCACGAGCGACGTTAAAAAACGCTGATGCTTGCCTATAATTAAACTTCGGTGCGTACGACACGAGATTTCCTAGAATTTGAGAGAATAATTTACAAATCCATCGCGTCTTTGTAGGACCGAATGCGATACGAAAATTAGTTCACCCACATGGCATTTGCTCGAAATACGTTTTTTTAAATACATGTGAACGTTGATTACGCTCAAACATCCGGAAATTCTTAATTGCTGGAACAGCTTTATTGCTGCGTTATCATTTTGTGTGCGTTGACAATGAACTCGCTAAAATTTCTTTCACGATCCTCTCTTGCGTCTCAAAAAGTAAATCGTCCCGGAAAATATCATGTTGAAGTTTGCATCGTTGGAATACAACGACGTTCTGTTTTTTCTTGAGCAGAGCTCGTTATTATTTTGCAATATTTGGTCCGGACATTAAAACGATCGTCTGTTGCGAACCAAAAACCAAATAGACACAAATAATAGCCATAATTTCCAAAATTCAATAAATAATTAATGAAAAAAGGATTTATCGTTGAATGTCAACGTTACAAAGTTTAGAGCGATCGAATCTATTGCAAGCGAATTATTCAAAATTGCATCAATAAATAGGTCATTTTTATCGATCAATATACGAATTGATTCGTTTTCATCGATAAGTCAGACTTCTTGATTGAAGACAATCTCGATAATTATTTAAGGATGGGGTCAAGGATATTTTATTAAGTACGATTTTTATTATTTTGACTATTTTTTTAAATAATTTTTTAATAATAATATAATTTTTACGATGTAATCACTGTGTAATTAGTGTAATTACTGGAAGAATATTTAGGCCGAAGTTTGGTTGTGTCGATGTCCAAGTTGAGCAGCCTCGAACGAGGTCAATACTTGGTGGGGCGACCGAGCAGCTCGGAAAAAATATTTTGGCTTGGGTTCATCCGAAAATAGAGAAATAAAATATTCTCTCGATCTTAATAAACGAAGCCGTTTCTTTCTCGCAATACGATGGGGAGACTAGAATTTTTCTTACTTTTTTGAATGACGCACAAAGTTGGCGCCGGTAGTTACGAAATGTACGAGAAAAAAAAATCGCTCGACGGTCCATTTTGCTCTTCGCGATGTCGTTGGCGCTTGGTAAGAAACTCGTCCGATTTGGGATAAATTCTGTACCGATGTCCCTCCTCATCCTCTTGAAGTTTGCATCGTTGGAATGCAACGAAATTCTATTCTTACTTGAGCGGAGCTCGTTATTATTTTCCAATAGATATTTCATCTGGACAATGAAACGATCTTTTCTTGTGACCCAAAAAATCAATCGACACAAAAAATGGCGATAATTTCAAAAATTCAATAGATAATTTATGGAAAAAGCATTTTTCTTGAGCAGAGCTCGTTATTATTTGACAATATCCGGTCTTCACAATGAAACGATCCTCTCTTGCGTCCCAAAACCCGAATTAACACAAAAAATGGCGATAATTTCAAAAATTGAATGAATAATTCGTGGAAAAGCATTTTTCTTGGGCAGAGCTCGAAATTATTTTGCAATATTTGGTCCGGACAATAAAACGATTCTTTCCTGCGAACCAAAAACTAAATCTCCTCGAAAAATGGCAATAATTTTGAGAATTCAATAAATAGTAGATGGAAAAAGAATTTTTCGTTGAATGTGAACGTCGCAAACCCCAGAGCCATTTCCTTTTCAGTGGAAAACAAATATTAATGAATCATCTTTCCTTGGGAACTGTGACTTTTTCTCTTGACAACTCCTTCGAACCAAAGCTCATTTCGTTATTCCCAATATTTCTCATCGTTATCGATGTTTGTGTGTACTTTTGAAGAAAAAAGGTCTAGCAGCCGGCTGCCCTTTTTTTTTAAAATGACAAACGCTTTCCTCGAGTCACGTCGTGCATGAGAATTGTCTCTGCGATAGAGTTTAACGTGCTGGCGCCTCGATGTTTTTTCTTTATTGACTGAGCTTTTCTTCATTTTTTTTTCTCGCTTCTCTATACTACGCGACAAGACGATACGCGATAAATAAGAGACGATAAAACGAGTGCTGCGTCCCCGCTGGACCAATAAATTGCGGGACTTTGTACTCTTCGAGCACATTCGGTTACTTTTACTACTCTCGCCCGTCATATTCCGATTCTCATTGGCAGTGTTTTCGTTGAGGGTCGTTCGATCGATCGTCTTTGCGAATTCCAACCTCCCGAGGAATATATTTCCGGCCCTTTTCGTCTTGCGCCCTTATTTCGTGCTGCACGATGTTGCCAACGCTGATTGAGCTCTGACCGATCAATAACAGTGACTGCAGTGATTTTATTTATAAACTTGCCTCGCGGGCAACACCGAGGCTTTCAAAATTTACCTCAACGGGAATAATCGAAGTGTCAGAAACATGTGGAAACTTTCATCTCCGCTGGCAATTAGTTGTTGTTAATTTATCGGGACGAAAAAGTAATCGATCGATCCCTCGAGTTTGCCCGAACCCTTGAAATCGCGATACAATCCTCCGGTTATTTAATCCCCAAGGATAATTAAAAATTGTGCCCTCGATACGGAACGATCGTCCAAAACTTAAAAATGCTCGACAGAAACGTCATGTTAGTGCTTCGCACGCGACAGGACCGCACAGAGCGAAGATTAAGACACAAGAAGGAAGCGAATCCACCTCCGATGGAACCGCCCCCGCAACTCTTGAACAACAATTGCCTCTATGCTGATCTGAACATTAATTTCAGCGAGAATTCCAATCAGGATCAATTAAGGAGGGTCCGAAAGGTACCGAGACATTGAAACATTAATTAACCAAATTTTCTTCATCCACTTTTCATACGATCACAAGTTCTCTCGAAATATTTTGCCGTTGCAAACTTAAATATTTAATCAAGAGAGTAAAACGATTTTTTTTTTTAACATCCAAAGATAAAATTGATACGAAACAAGAACAAGACATTTTTTTTTCTTCCTTTTTCTCGTAGTGCACACGAGTAAGTACCCCTGGCTTACGATAATAACTTGTGAGAGGGACAACTTTAGCCTCGGAGAAACCTCCATGTGGCAACCCCATGAATATCTGAGACCGCTGACAGACAGGATGCCTCAGAAGTTCTTACCCTCTTTTCATTGCGCAAGAGTCTCGTCTCATTCACACAATTCTTGCTGACTTGACGAATTTCTCCAGCACGCACTTGATAGAAAAAAATAATGCTGCACTAGATCGAAAAGGCGATACCCTGCGCGTTGTGGCTCAATGTCACGTTATTCTAATTATCGTGATTACAAAAGGAACAAATTAGCGAATCATTACCATTTTAGGCGTTTTTCTTACGAGGCCACAGGCGTGCTGCATTTTTAGCCAATCAGATTCCACGATATCAATAATTTTGTCGGTTTTGACGCTCGGAAAAAATGAAAAAAATGCTAAATGGAATAAATATTTCTTCTTGAGTCTAAAGCATCCGAACTACATCTCCATTTAATGCAATTTCTGGGAAGAGTCGCGAGTCATCAAAGAGTACTCGAAGCTTTTTTTAATTTTTATTTCTTATTTTTTACTTTTTCCTTATTATTTTTTATTATTTATTTTTATTTATACATTTCGGCGGCACCGAGACGCCACTGGTACGTCTGTCGATATAAGAAAATGTTGCTCAATTCTGCTCTCCGAACGAAGAGTCAATCGCGACTTGGTTGTACAGCCGGATGTGCTTTTATACACGGAAAAGGATCGTCACGTTTCTGTTATGACGGATATAATTTCATCAGCCGATTGATTGACGTGTTACGATTTTCTCAGCAGTATTACGAAATTTTTCGAATCGTGTCAAACCGTTTTGAACGGTGATGAAGACAAAAAATCGAGTGAATGAGCGCGTGCGAAAAAAAACGACATTTTTCCATTTTTTTATCGTTTTTTTTTTCTCTATCTTTTGGCTCGCGATAAAAACGTCTCAATTATATTTCACGTAACGATGCACTCGCGTCTTTTTTTCATTTCAACGCCATTCAAAATTCACGCAGTCCTCGATAAATCATTGAACGAGGACACTCCCGATGCTTATCGATCCGATCGAGTGTCGTTCCCAGAAAATATACAAGATTGATGCGATTTTGCAAATCTCTTGCTTATCGGCCAGTCATTGAAGGAGATACAAACTTGACAACACTAACGACACCAATGCCCGCTAATTAATCGTCCTTTTATCAGGCCATACGGAAACTTATGTAACGCATCACTGCCCCACGAAAACCCCATAAGATGAAAAGCCTCTCAAAATTGGAAAATACATTTTTTTTGGAATTTCGATCATTGGAATGCAACGAAATTCTGTTTTCTCTTGACCAGAGCTCATTATTATTTTGCAATATTTGGCCTGGACAATAAAAGCATTATCTCTTGCGACCCAAAAACTAAATCGACACGAAAAATTGCCAAAAAATTATTTATTTATTGAATTTTTATTCTCTCGGCTACAAGCACCAATTCGAACTCCAATGTGACGTTTAAATTTTCTCCAAGATGAGTACATAAATGGTCACTTAACGAGCAAGCCTCGAGGTCGAAGGATCTATGCTCAATGATTTTGATATGCCACACCCGAACCCAGAGAATATCATCTTCGATTATTTTCAACAGGCAAAGAGAAACACGTAATTTCTACAAATTCAAAGTGCAATGTTATGACTGGAAAATGTGTTTTTTATTGACCAGACCTGACGATTTTTATCAAATATTTGGTCAAGTTAACAAGACGGCGTTTCATTAAAAATCTATTTTTTTTTTCATTGAAGAAAAAATATTCTATCGATCATGTCGAAGTTTGCATCGTTGGAATGCAACGAAATTCTGTTTTTCCTTTAGCGGAGCTCGTAATTATTTCGCAATATTTGGTCAGGATGACAAAACAATAAAAATGTTCATAATTTTCAAAATTCAATAAATAATTAATCGAAATAGCATTTTCCGTTGAATCTCGAATTTGCAAACTCCAGAGTTATTTTTCGTTGCAGAGAACTGTCGAATTTTTGCTCTTCAGTGTCTCGAAATTACGACAACCCGGACATCGATGTTCGATGTAAAAAAGAAACGTTTACTTTTCGACACTGCGCTTCGGATGAAATCATGTGATGAATGAATGTTGACGACACGTCAAAATCGTGTCCATAGCAATTCGCGTCTCACATCGCCTGGTCTAAGGAGAATTCTACGCTCAATGATTTTGTTACGCTCAGTGGACACGCTACCGATGATTTGACAGCCTCTGTAATAATACGCGTCATCGTATATCCTAAAAATATTTTTAAAAAACACGTTGACGTATTATTACTCATGAGGATTTCGTAGAAGCGATTTTAATCACGGACTCGTGGACTTGCCATTGGCTGCAGGAGAAAAAATCATTTTTCCGTGCTACTATTAATAAAGTTCGTGTTCGTGACAAAATAAACTGTCAGATCGATTACTTACGTGGAGTTTTTTCATTTTTACTCTTTCAGCGTGAAACTCCTCGATAATCATTAGCAATGAGACGTGTCGTGATTAACATTAGCTAGAAGAAATTAATTTTGAGATTAGTTGACAAAGAATTCTTGTTCAATATTTTCTGAATGTTTGTTGATAATTTTTCCATTGTATTTTGTTGATTTTCGTTAATTTTGCCGACGGTTTTTCATTTTTCTTTTTCAGTCTATTAATTACTTTTTTTTCTTATTTTTTCTGAGACGATGAAAAAGATTATTCGTTTTATTACCGCGAAGGGATTCGCTTGAATGGGAATCCCGCGGTCATCACTTACTCAGGACGTCGTCGACGATTCTCGTCTCTGTTCAGTGAATAAGAACGTCCCGCCCTTTCTTGTGAGTGTGTGTTTTCGTCTCATTCGTGGTCATTGCATTTTTTTGCTATCAATTTATTTCGCACAGGAAAACGAAGTACAATTTTTTCCTTTGGCGTGGTGCGTGGTTTTGTCTTCGGGCTCTATCCTTGCCTCGATCCCCTTCGAAAACCTGTATGTTATGTAAAGGTTCGCCAGGTAGGAGGACGTGCAAACGGTCGTGGCTCGTGGCACAACTTTTCGTCCTTCTCCTTTTTCCATTCCTACTCGTCGGTATCTTCGCTTTGAAATACAAATTTTCTCGCTTCTAGACTCTCGCTCCACGTTCTCTTCTCGAGGGCTTTCGTTATTCAAACATCGTTAATTCTCCGATGTAACGTCTGCTCGACTACTGCAGCCGCTCATTATCCAAGAGAATCCTCTGCTCCGGATACTTGCCAACCTTTCCATGTGGTCTATGACATTTCTTCTATTTATAGCTGCAACCGCAGCAACTTGCAAAATCGGCATTCAATTTTATTCAATTTTTATTTATTTCTTTATTTATTCATTAGCTCATTTATTTTTTATTTAATTTATTGAAAATCATTCCATTTTCATTGATTTATTTATTTATTCACTTACAAAGTCAAAGTTTGTAAAATGGCTTGAAAAAAAATTACAAATTTCGTTTTATTTTTCTTCATTTTTTTCTTCTTCTCTTTTGCGGATTAAAAAATGGCAGTTAAGTTATTAGCCGTTGATCTTTTGAATATGGAAATGTCGGAGAAAAGGATCACAACCATGTCGTGATTTAAGTCAAGCATTCACTTTTTAATTACGGATTTAACATAAAACATTAATCAAACGGTCAGTACGAGCCTAGCACGATCGATTAAACGGACTGGGCGAATTATCGTACGACATTGTCGCAACGATTATGCCATTTAGTTACGCAACGTATTATCCTCCTATCAAGCTTTCAAGTTATTATTCGCAAAACATGCGTGGGCTCAATCGAGACCTCAAATCCATTTCCCCACGCCCCATGACCATTAAATGCTCCCATCAGCTCCCACACCGAAAGAGAACTCTGTTTTCCATCAGGCTCATTGTTATTACTTTCGTCCGGATTTTTCGTCATTTCGGTGGATCGATATCTGTCATTATTATGAACAGATTTACTGAAAGTTGCAACGTTGAGATGATTTAACGAAAAATTCTTTTCCCATTAATGATTTATTGAATTTTCGAAATCATGGCAATTTTTCGTGTCTATCAAGTTTTTGGGTCGCAATAGAGAATCGTTTTATCGTCCAGACCAAATATTGTAAAACAATAACGAGCTCTGCTCAAGAAAAAACAGATTTTCGTTGCATTCCAACGATGCAAAAACGATTACGCCGAACCCCTCAATGTTCTAATAAATAAAACTTTTCCAAATAATGGTGAAATCACTCAGTCCTGATTAAATAACCGTAATTAGGCTTTATTATAGTGTCAGAATAACTCGATCAAGCGATTGGATAAATGCTTTGAAATTCTCTTCGCTAAAGCGTCAACGTTACGACTCAAAATACGAACGTAAGAGTTATGTTTCCTGTGGATTATGTGACCAATTAAAATCGGCACTATATAGACACAGCGGAATGTCTCTCAATAAATCATAATTAATCTGTGATTGAATTAAAGCGATTTACGTCTTGACGTTCTCCAGATCGTTATGGAATCGCTTCGGAATTATTTTCATTCGTTCTGACCTTTGACCCTAACGTCTTGAGCGCTTCGAAAATTTCTTAATCAGGCTCAAGCGCTCATTTAAATAGCACTTAAAAATTTTCATTGCGAAGCCACTTGGGCGTGACGCCACCTCAGGATCATTTCAATCGTGCCATTAGTTTATCGTCGCGTGTTTCTCTTTACGTAACTTTTCTGACTGGAGATTCATTCATTGCCACGATTTTTATCATCGGATAATTAAATTCGCCCTCCGTTGTCACACTGGGTCTCTCAGACCCGAAGCACTCCCATGACGTCAGTTATTCCAATTTTTCATGGAAATTCAACGTCCGACCGACACTCGGACATCGATCAAAATAACAATTTACGCAGTAAAATCATTTTTGCTTATGAAAACATGTTGAAAACGTACTCGGAGCACCACCCAAGGATTTCGTTTTGAATAATAAATCAACACTTTTTCATATTCATATAAAGTTACGTATATGCCAACCAGAATCCCAATCCTCATGTTTTCTATCGAATTATGGAATCATCGGTGGTAAACATTGCATGCACATTCGTGTACTGCACTCACGATTGCTCAACTCGTCAACTGTCTGCTTAAAACAAGAATCCCTGCAACCTGCAATTACCAGCGATAATCTTTTTAAATAATAGGAATGAAAATCTTTCGAAAATATTTCATTCCATTTCATAAATGTCATGATTAATTCCGCATACGAGTATGCAGTAGGTTTTTCATTAAGGAGGTTCCCTACATACGACAATATCATAATAATTCAATCAAATTTCGTCATAATGTTCTATAGCCTCAAATACGATGACACACATTTTTTTTCTATTTTTCGTCTACATTCTTGTCGAATTATTTCACTTTACAATATGCAAAAGATATACCTATACATATATATATATATATATATATCTGAATGCAATGCATGTGAAGTCTAGTGTTCAATAACTCGAAAACTATGTAGAAGAAAAATGTTGAAAAATTTGTATATTAATATTTAATCCTAAAGAGTATGCTCACCAAATTTCATAAAATTCTATTAATCTCGAATTTTCCTATGCTTTTGACGTGGCAAGATCGTTGTATGTAGCCACCCTCCTCCTTAATTTTAGCTCGGGTTGAAAAAAAAAAAAAAAAAACAAATTTGAGAAAAAAAATGGATGGAAAAACCGACTTTTTTGATTTGTTGTAAATTTTCAATTCGATTTTAATGATCGATTAAATTTTCATTGTTCCGGACATGCCTGGGCTCTGTTCGTCAATTGATATTTAATTGGAACACGCATATTTGAATTGGTGAGTAAAATCGTGCTCAGTTTCGCCGTGGTGGATGAAAATTTACGTAATTTTCAAGCACCTGGTGGCATAGATGAGATGGATGTAAATAATGGGTGTTCGGACATTCAACAATCTGCTGGATGAAACATGCGAATGTTTATGACTGCACACACTCGTTGCCACAAGGTTGTCAGTTTACGTAAAGAACGTAGATTCTAGCAGAGCCTCGAGTTCGCATTTTTTTCTCTGTGACTTTACGAACCTCGATTGAGAATCTATTTGTTTTTGTTTTTGTTTTGTTTTTTTTTCACGCCAAAGAAAATGCAATGGACCGTGGCACGGATTAAATCGATAAACGACAGATCGTCATTGTTAACGTTGGTCGCACTCTCCACAGGCTGTGAATTCTTCAGCAATCCGTGTACGTAATGTTTGGTCACGCAAGAGGGTTGCTCCAACACTCGCGTTTATTCTTCGACTCAACAGACATTAATCACTTTATCGAGTATAACGAGTCGACAGCGTATAATTAAGCGGACACGCTAAATGAACGTAATACTGGTTACTCATGGTCAATATAATCGATGCCAAGAGGGTAAGAGCCCCCGCAGAATTAAGTTGATAGGGAATGAAAAAAAAAATGTTGCAAAAAATTATTTTCAATATCTTTTCATGAAAAAAAGGCAATTTTTTATATTTATGTTCATAATGGGCCATGGAGTTTCACCCTCGAGTCTTTTCCTACTCGAACGATCGAGATTTTCCGAATTTCCTCTCGGAATTTATTAAAATCTTCACCAAATATCAGATAAAATTGAATTTTTATAGATCTAAGGTTACGTAATTATTGGGATGCGGGATGAAGGGATCGAGTGTAACGAACGAGACAAACGTATAAATTAATGCATAGAGAGAAGAGAGAGAGAGAGAGAGAGAGAGAGAGAGAGCGCGAGAGGTTAGGAAAGGGAAACGTGGCCAGTAAGAAGAAGAAGAGAAGGAGGTAGAGTGGCGGCGGAGGTTGATGGAAAGGGCTTATCGATGTGTTGAGAGAGTGAAAAGAAAGAATCTTCACGAAGGCGTTTTCGTATGTATAGAAGGCTCTCGTAAGGCGTGACGATTGCGAAGGTGTAGCCACAAAGTGGGGTAAGCAGTTGGATCCCCACTTCGTATAATGCACACGCTTAATCCTCTTTTTCTTCATTTACTCCTTCCAAACATGCAATTTCGATCCTCGAGCTCTCGTATGCGTCGATTTTTTATAGTCCGAGGGGGAACGATACTCCGAGGAGGGGAACGGGATGGTCTTACAACTACGAAGGAGCTTTGATATTGGTGAACCACCCGATCGGGCTTCGTTGCAACATTTTTATGCATAGACATTTAGTGCACCGACGGGTTTGCGCGCTCAACTTCTTACGATCTTCCACCGCCCACCATAGTGTGTGCTCCGATAATCATAACATTTCATATACATCGCCACCAAAAAATCAACTAAAAACATGTGTCAAGAGCGACTCACAAATACCTCGTATTCTAACCAACAAATAATAATCATACTCCACCGGAGACAAACTTTGTGAAACATCTTTGGACCATCGCTCCTAAGTCGATGGAATCAATCATTTTTCAAGCGTGCCATTAGCAGTGTAATTAAGGAAGTTCCCTACATACGACAATATGACAAGAATTTCATCAAATTTCGTGATTATATTATTTAGCATTAAATACGATGAGACCATTTTTTTTCTATTTTTCGTCTGCACACTTGTCAAATAATTTGAGTTGAAACTTTTCATAAAATATCGAAATAATTCAAAGATTTTTCATGTATTTTGTTGATTTTTCGCTTCCCATAGCCAACATTTGAAAAATTACAAAATTCTACAATCTCTTAAGCTTTGATCCAACTTTTTAATTCGTTTTTTTTTTATTTCCGCACAAAGTCTACCATTGAGACTGGAAAAAAATGCTTATCTCATGGCTATAATTCCACGGCTACGTCTCGCACGTAATTAAAATAGCTCTAGCCCCTGGGATAGCAAATAAATGATCGTAGTTAGTGTCGATCACGTGGATTTTTTGGGGGAAGGGGTGACTGAACAAATTCTCGATAACCCTGAGGACTCGGGTTTGTCATAATCCGAGAAAAAACAATTGACAAGCACGTGGAAAGCCTCGGTCCAAGAAAAACACTTTTGCACGATAGGCATAGCTCTTAAGAACTGTTTGCTTATCGTTACGATGTCCATCGTAACCATCGAGCCAAGAATTTACCGATGTTGACGATCAAGGCGCCATTTTGTTGAGAGGGTGAAAAAGTAGCATCGAGCAAAACAAGTGCAAACTCCATGGAGAATTGAAGAATCTTTGCATGTTGGGAACGTTCTCGAGCGAAGTGTGATCGAGACGTGGACATAAAACATATATAGAGCTTTGTAGGGTTTCGCTTTGGGGCTGTCAGCGAAGCCAAGCAACACCCAGTCCCCAGAAGGTCTCGCACTTTTTCAGACGATACATTTTTTCATCCTCTTTCTCTTTGCTCCTTTCACTCGATTTGCTTTCATCCTCGGGAGTGCACACTATTCGAAAACGCACACCGATACACAAGCAGGAAGCTAAAGAACGTAGTATCGGGTTATAGACCGGTAGTGATCGATATAATGGAAAGGAAGAACGAGCCGAGTCCAAAGAGCGGTGGCAGTTCGCCGGACACCGTGATTATTGGGCCGTCCTCGTCCGAGGAGGACGATAAAGATCGTAACGACAAAGTGAAAAACGAAGCAATTGCTTGCGCGACGTACATCGACGGAATCGGTGAATCGAGCTCGAGTCTGGACACGGTAATCGCTGTTTCTCATCCCCAACAAATCCGTCAAACGGATCAACATTCCGCGAGTTCCGATCAAGCCTCAAACTCGTTCATCGTCGGCTCATTATCCTCCAATGCGATCGAACTGGTTGGCAAGAAGAAAGGTCGCTTGGGTGCTCTGAAAAATACTCTCCGTAAAATCACCAAATCCAAAAGCAGGAGCATCGACTCTTCCGATATTTATGGCAACTTTGAATATCGCGATGCACAAGGATCCAAAGGTTTTTTTTTTCTTAATCAACTATTTGCCAACTCCCACTCGCGTTTCATTTTCCATTCACTTTTTTTTCACACTCGAAGGACAAGAACGAGTTGCACGGAACCCTCATCAACTTTTTATTCTTCGAGCATTTTTTTTCTCCGTCTCAATTCGCACTCGCTGCTTTTTTTTTTCAAAAAATCTCCATTTTTTATTATTTCTTTTTTTTTTCCTCAATATTCGTGACGCTGACCGGAATCTCGTTGTGACGAGACGCGTTTACCGTGTGAGAATTAATTGTGCTGGTCCATTGAAAGGCCTCATTCATTATTCCGGAGGAATTTTATTTTTCCAAACCAAACGAGTGATGAGATTTGACGTTACTGCGATTACCCGAACATTACTTCCTTTGTATTTGACATTATCGAGTCTAATTGGAATTTTTCGATTTTTATTGAATATTAAGTCGAGACAATAAAATAACGTTTTATTAAGCTCCAAAAATACAATCGAAACAAAAACTCCAATGATTTTTTATTGAAGAAAAAGTTGATAGAAAAAGTTTTTTTTTCCATATATATTTTTCGTGTTTGCGAAGTTCAGTGTAATTTGCTGCTCGGGACGAGAATAGAAGCCTCGTAAGTTGTCGACGAGGGGTTCGCGATTTCTCAAGAACTTGACCGGAATGGAACGAATTTTCTTCTGCTCAAAGAAAAACGAGTGTCTTGTTAAAAAATGGAGTGTGAAAAAGGACGAATCGGATCGAAATTGAGACGGCGAGACGGAGCGACAGGATTAAAAGTTGAAATTGTTTGTTTGGCTTGTTTGGGCTCGGGGAAATCGCTCGGTTTAGAATCGGTAAGGAACCCCAGCGGAGAATACGAGGACGAAGAGAAAAGATCAAGCTTGGAGGGGGGCGTCCGAGGGATTTCCGGTGCTGGGACATCGGGTGCAGCGACGACGGGGAAAAATAAAAAGAAACGTAATTCGCTGATGCGTAAGCTCAGCCTGAGTAAATTCAGGCTGGGCTCCAGCGAGCACCAGCAACAACAACACCCTCAACAACAAGAGATCCAGGAAGAAAATCTGCGTGAATCAACACGTCATACACCCGAGGGTGGCGACAGCAGTCGCTCGCAGAGCCAATCGTCGCAAGAATCGAGCATTCACACGGACAGCGCTTCCCCAATACATAAAAATAATCGTCATCAGTGTCGGGAGGCCGATTGTGGCAGCAACGAAGAAACGACATTGGAAAAGAGGCGATCACCGAGCGATAGGCGTGACGACGAGGCTCCCAAGCAAACGAACGTATCCTCGAGTACCAACGATCGAGAGAAGGGATCCCCGATCTCTAACCAACAGATTGAAACCTCTCGTGCCAGACATCACGATACAACTCAACGAAAACACCACAAATACGAGTCTAAACCATTGGAGAAAACTTTGAGTACCGTTACCACCGTTATACGTAAATCACCCTCGCTTACGATACGAACAAATCTTCACGCGAAGCAACAGGACAGAGAGAGCATCGTGAAAACCCCACACGGTGAGATTTCCCCCATTATTCCCGTGAAATTGCGCCACTTTTTGCCTTTGCCTTTTTTTTTTTCCATCGAAATTCAACATTTTTTCGCATTTTTTCTCGTCGCTTTCGGTGCTTCGGAATTAATTTCGTTTTTTCCTCGTGCGGCACACAATTTTAGTCGAATCAATTGACCGGATTTTCATTTTTTTTTTCTCCCACGCCGTGCCGTTCAGTCGGTGCCGTTGTTCCGTCAGGAGGACAAACTCACACCGTATGAACCGTCTCGCGGTGTTTCGAAAGGATTTAATCCTATAAATCGTCTAGATCGGGTCGTCCAGATCGCTTGGACGACCTATGAGCTTTGAACCACAACTAACGAACACTCTGACGTACGTGACAGTGAATACCATCCACCAAATTCTCGAGTTTTTTCCTTCAGACTTTCTCTAACCTTCCAATTTATATCGAGAACCTTTTCGAACTGGAACGTGACGTAGGATTTTTCATATCTCGTCGGTGTCGCCCTTTCCTTTGTCGAATCATCGATGAAAATTATTTTCTAATTTTTTCTCTTCCATTTGACGATAAAAAAAATGTTTTTTTTTTTATCTCAATTTTTGCTCCTTCATTTTTGTCTAATTTTTTCCATGACTTTTGCTTTATTTTTCGCACTCATTTTGAACCGAAGAATCGTTTCTATTTGACAGAAAATTCACACGCGAGTCACGATAGACTTTCACTCGCGAATAGCTATCCGCAGAACTCTGTATTCATTGTGCACGCGCAACAAGAGTTGCATAGACAGCGGCAATCGCGACCAGTACCGTTACTGAATAAAAGTCATAAACTCGGTAATAAATGTATTTGTAGTTGCGAAAGAAAATATCCATTAGAATATTCTCCATCGGGCATCTTTGTCTTACGCAACAAAAACAGATTGGCGTTAAGGTAATTATTTTTTTTTTTACCTTCCAACGAAGCCAATAAAATTGGTGTGACTTGAAATTTTCATCGATTCCGATTTCGAATGAAAAAGCGACGCTGAAAAAATGGAAAAAAATGATTTTTGAGAAAGAAAAAAGGGAATAAACGAAAGGGAGGGATTTGTCAGGTGTCGAGGAGAGCGAGAAGCAACAACCGACTCAGGAGACACTGATACAGTGTTCGGTGTCAACGTTACCATACGCGATATCGCAATGGCACGATCAGAGCAAAGATAATCAGCAGCGGCCGATTGATCCAGCGAGAAAGTCGAAATTTGTAGGGAAATCAGACTCGGAATTGACGGGGAACAGGTCAACAACAGCGCCGATCGAATTGCGTCGTAAGTTGTCGCTGCTCGAAGAGAAACGTGCGATATTTCAGCGGCGACGATACGAGACGTCGCAGGATTCGTCGTGCGATATCTCCCACGACACTGTTGTCGCAGCCTCGATCGGCTCGACCAAAAAAGATTCGTCCGATCCGGAAAACACTCTCAAACGCGCCAGACACATCAGCGTACGGAAATTTGATACTTTCTCGACTTTCGAGGGCACTTTTGACGAGGATACGGGAGTCGGCTATCTCGCTGGCATCGAGGAAGTTCACAGTGAAAATTATCACCCCGATCGACGATACGGACAAGACAAACAAGATCCTCATCTCGTGGATGATTACGAAGAACCCGGAAACACGATGCAACAGCCAGGCAACGACCCACCGGAAGGATCGACTTCCTTGAGTCAGGAGAGCGCGGTGAGAATAAATATTCGATGTGTAAACCAAAACAAAATCAAACATTTTTCCCATTTTTCATTTACATCGTTCTCGAGTTATTTGAATTTACAATGTGCAACAGATAAATTTCATTCAAAGTCGGGCAAGCGCTTATTAAGCGCTGCTCTGCAATCATTCAATGATAAATTGATCGAGTCATGAAGTTTCCATGTTAAGGGAAGTTGCGACGAATTATCCCTTCCCAGGATCGTAACTGAAGTCGGAATTGGAGATAAAATCGACGAGGAGTGTCAATCGAGAGCTCCAATAACGTTTTGCAAAGGCATTTTACGATGTTTATAGATGATTAATTCTTGTAAAGATATTGCGAAACCCTACCACTTATTTTTAAATCCGATGGACTGCGTTGGGCGTGCGGTCGGGCCTCGGCCTAGCCGCAAAGGCCTCTTCGTGACTCGATAGGGTTTATGTAACCACACCGGTTGTCCTTTCGATCATATTTTCTGTCTGTGTGTGTGTGTGTGTTTTTTTTTTCCCATATAATACGCGATCAGCTTGCGAATGTCTGGTACAGAAGGGAGAGACGAGTCGTCCTGAGATGACAAACCTGCAACTTAATCTTTACATCTCCCTCTGTCATTCGCAACAATCGTCAAATTTTATCTCGAGGCTTCTCGCTAATAATTGAAAATTTATTAACAAACTTAATGGGAATACGAAAATTACGTTTCATGGTCGAAATTTTCACCACCATGAGCAAACCTTTTCAATCACTCGCTATGTCTGTTCTCTCTCTCTCTCTAAATACGCAGTAATTCTATGACGGAGATCGATAGTGTCGCACTTTGCGGTCCTCCTCTCCTCGGTCTCGTGGTCTAACCTCCAGCCAAGCCAAAGTTTCGAGTTACTCGAGGGATTTTCTTTAGCCTCTGATCAACCCCTCCCAGCTCGGAATCGATGTATTGTGTTACCACGTGATCCCAACACAACAAACTCTCATTTATCTTGTATCGCGTGTTTCGGCATAAACACGAAAAATATTAAAATCGGAGCCTATGTTTTTCGAATCCGGTGTACGCGTGTGTCGAGCAACTTTATCACTTGAAATAGAAAATAATTTCATGTTGAAATTTTCATCGTTGGAATGCAAGGAAATTTAGTTTTTTCTGGAGCAGAGCTCGTAATTTTTTTCCAATATGAGGTCTAGATAATAAAACAATTCGCTCGTGCGAACCGAAAACATAATCGATACGAAAAATGTTGACAATTTCGAAAATTCAATGAATTATTAATGGCATTATGAAATCTCATTTTTCCTTGAGCAGAGCTCGTTATTATTTTCCAATATTTGTTGTGAACAATGAAACGATTTTCTTTGCGATCCAAAAATTAAATAGACACGAAAAATTGTCATAATTTCCAAAATCCAATAAATAATAAATAGAAAAAGCATTTTTCGTTGTATCTCAACGCTGCAAACTTCAGAATCATGAAATAATAGCCGCCCGAACGACTGCATTCCTTAGAGTTTGTAAATTTCGCGAGGAGTCGAAAAATTGAAAAAAAAAAATTTGGCTGTAATCAACTCTCTGCAAGTTTGGACAGAATTGGCTCGATGAGCCGGACATGCACGAAATAGTGGACGCAGTCACAATAACAAACCGAAAAAAACGACGTCACATATTTATCGCCACCGTATCGTAAAGTCAAGGTAGCCGAGCAACCTGTACAAGAGCGTAACGTTGCGACGACTACGATTCGTCATATTTTCGAGTCTGGAGTCGTCGCACGAGCCCACGTCGCATTGCAACCACCGCCACACTTTTTTAAATGTCTACAGAGAAATTTCCATTGCTCAGTATTTTTCTGATAATCCATTTTTAATATTGATTGGGTCTTGACTCTTACCCCCCACCCTTGACGCATCCGAAACTCCTTTGAAGAGAAACTCTTCGTCTCGTGTTACATTTGTGTACGTAGAGAGCGTATTCTATATCCATAAAGTGGCGAGTCTCGAGGGTGATGAGAACGTTGGGGACGAATGCAAAATATCGTCATTTATATATATTGATGTATCTTTCTGGTTTCAAAGTTCCCCACTCATTGTAAAATCGCACTTCGAGCCAGCAAGAGCCAAACTCTTTGCTTCTCGACATTTAACCAAACGAGTGTTCGCGAATTTCGTCAAATATTGCGATAAAACCGAATAAACGGAGTGATAAAGAGAAAACATATCGATACGCCAAGTGTCTGGATACCGTCGATAATTAACTAAATTCAAAGTGCCATTAAAACATTCACGAGAGTCGAATTTATCGGTTGCGAAAATTTCAAGAAACCGATTAAATCGCAATTGCATTTTTTTTCCACTTTCCATCACGTTTTTTTTTTAACTTTTCAATATGGAAATGGATTTCAAGTTCTGGCAGAGCGTTGCCTTCCACGACTTTTCGAGGTGGAAGGTCCACCCGAAATCGTGGAAATGGAAAACCGTGCGTGTTTTTCTTATTTTTTTATTCCATTTTTTTCCTTATTTTTTCATGAATTTTCAAAAGCCTCTTCACATTATTTCAAACTCGCTCCACAAACTTACATTTCCCGTTTTTTTTTTAACTTTTCCCACAACTCGCACGAGCGCCCGTTCAATGAATACTCCTCAAACTTGAGATAAGATATCGCGTTTCTTAACGTTTTCGTATAATGCCTGTCTCTGGAGCGAATATATGACTTGGAAACGATCGGTTTTTCCTCGCCTGCGTCCTCCTCGTGAATCATCCAATTTTGTCAAAGTCGATTTAACGTGGACGTCGACAACAAAATTTTCAGCTATTATTATTAATATTTGACAAGAAAAAAACGGAGAAAATGATTTTTTTTTTCTCGATAAATCGGATTTTTTTGTTTATTTTTCCCATTAATCGTCGAATAAAAAGGAAATTTTTGTTTTTTATTCTTGCAGTCTTCACAAAACAATGCTCCGAACACGGGGATCGGCGAGAAGCGAGAACACCTGTACAAGATTCTGGTGATCGGTGAACTCGGGGCTGGAAAAACATCGATTATAAAACGTTACGTCCACCAGTTTTTTTCGCAGCATTACAGAGCGACGATAGGCGTTGATTTCGCATTGAAAGTTCTCAACTGGGATCCGCACACGATCATCAGACTTCAACTATGGGATATCGCCGGTCAGTAGACTTAACTTATCGAGTGAAAAATGAAAATAATAAAAAGCGAAAGAAAAATCAATGAAACTCGAGATAAATAGCAACAATTATGCTGGAGGAGTTAATTAAGAGCTTGGTCGTCGAACGAGAGTGCACAAAGATAAATATACGTGTCAAAGCTGTTGACGAAGGGGTTCCAAATGTTATGTTTTCTCTCAATTATTTATAGTCGTTGAACTTTCTCGTTATTCTATACATTGCGAGATTAAATTAAACTCAAAGTTGCCAATCTAATTGGCCTGTTATTATGACCTACGAATCATATTTCATTTTATTCGTCCAATTGCTAAAATTGTCTTTTTTCATTACGTAAATATCCGCCGCGTCGTTTCAGATAAATTACAAGAATAAAGTTTATCCGACGCAGGCGGAGTTACGAAAATAGAATTTTCTCGGTGTCTTTCTATTCCTCGAAGAAGAAAAAAACCACGATTTACGTTCAATTTTTTCAAGCAAATGGAAATAGTTGCAAATTTGTGTGTTTTTTTTAATATTATTTATTATTCCAGGCCAAGAACGATTTGGCAACATGACCAGAGTCTATTACAAAGAAGCTGTGGGTGCATTCATAGTTTTCGACGTAACGAGAAGCGCCACCCTCGAAGCAGTCGTCAAGTGGAAACAGGATCTTGACTCAAAAGTTCAACTTCCCGATGGCTCGCCAATCCCCTGTGTACTCTTAGCCAACAAGTGCGATCAGCAGAAAGAAGGACTCGTTAACACTCCAGCAAAAATGGACGATTATTGCAAAGAAAAAAATTTTTCCGGATGGTTCGAAACTTCGGCCAAAGAAAATATCAACATCGAGGAAGCTGCGAGATTTCTCGTCAAAAAAGTGAGTTTATTGAAAGAAAAGAAAAAAACATTGAAAAATAATATTTAGGAACGTCAAAAATGAAAAAAAAACTTTTTAAAGTTAAAAAAATGTTGAAAAATTGAAACGAAATTCAATAAAAAAAACTTTTATTTGAAAAAATTGTGAAAAAATTAAAAAATCGAAAAACATTCGAAAAAATTCAAAAAAATTAGGAGGAAAAAGGAGGCTCTTAGTGTAATGCGATGTGAATAAATATGTTTTCTATTGTGAGCACGAGGAACTTTCTATTAGGACAAAAATGTCGTTGAATCTCTGGGAACTTTTAAAATTGAATAAAATTTCAATGCCGAGAGAATAATAGTCTAAAAAAAAGCGTGTGAATATTTGTTTCTTTGCAGATACTCCAAAACGATCAAATAATGAAAGGCAACGGCTCCCAAGACCAAACAGACGGAGAGAGATTTGCATTGAATCAGTCGCCAACGAGTTCTAAAAAGTCGTGTCCCTGCTGACAAAAAGGTATAGAGCAGGTCCTCGAAGGTTCCTTCCTCCGCTCGTTGGCGTCGTTTCCGAAGATTCTTTTCCCAGAATTTCGAGGAGCGTCCTAACGGAGAGTCAGCATCCGAAGCGAAAAGGAATCTCGCCGATTCCCTTTCCCACGAGATGTTAAAAAACGTCGAATTAAAAAAAATAACAAATTAATTCAATATTCTCCATTGTGCTGGATCGTTTTATTCACGATGGAATAATCGAGCATGGACTTCCCTCGTTATGGAGCGACGAATAGCATGTAATATTATTAATTAACAATAATATAAACAATATTTACGTTTTATGAGTCCGCACGCACGTGCGAAACACGAGAACGAGAGTTCCAGTCACCGACCCATTTTTTTTTACCGATTAAAAGCAAATTTCGGAGTTTTTCTGGGGCCAAAATAATCATTGACTTCTGTGGGCTCAAGGTCAAAATTGCGATCGCCACAAACAACTAAAATCCATCAACGCAAATAAATAAAAATATAAAATAACATGAAAAAATAATTTTTGGAGCTCGTAACGAAATGGCGCAGAAAAAACTGGCTCCAGACTAAAATTTCAAGACCAAAAACTGAATGAAGTGTCTGTCAACATTTTGGTTGGAAGAGGCAGCGAATTGAGCCACCGAATTGGGAGTTTCGTCGTCGGAAAACCGTGAGCAAAGAGACAAAAAGGACCAAGTGTCCAATTGACGATAAAGTGAGTAATTAAAAGTCGATTAGTAACTGGAGCCCTCGGGACTGTCGTCACGATGGAAAAATAAATGAATAAAATTAAAAAAACAGCGAAGGAACAGTTGCGCGCGCGACAATGGATCGCTTTGACGACTCGCGTGAATCTTATTGTGCCGTCTCACCGGAAGTTATGACCCGGCGCAACGTGTAACACATAACCGAGCCATTCACTGCGAAAATGAAAAAAAAAAATAACCCGATATTTAGCGAGCGTTTAGCGAATAATCGCGATCCGTGTGCCATTTTTACGACCAACATTCCATAGACTCTAGCCATTCACCACACACTTTTAAACACGAAAAGGACGTTCCTTCAATCATAAGAATTTTATAAAATCATTCCAGAATCCCAGAAAACAACTTTTTCCCTTTTTAATAAATTTCCACTCCGAATCACTTCGCCTCCAAATTCGAAACAAAATCACTCACTCTTCCAATTCCCCATTTTTATGCACAATCGAAACATTCCAACTATTTCCTCTCTATCTAATCAACATTCTGTCCATTTTTAATATTGAAATTGAACATTTTATCCTTCACAGAAACGCCGATCGACGCTGAACCAACATTTTTTATCATTGTTGATCAACGAAATTTTATACACGCAAATGACTATATCGATGTGTAAATTATTATTATTATTAATATTATTATTATAGTAGAGAGACTTATACGTATAAATACATAAAAATATAGATATGAAAAGTATATTATATAATGAATAAACAAATTAATAAATGATTAAATGAATAAATAAATAAATAGGCACCGATACTGAGCCACTTGACGTATCTCTTGTAAATAATTGGAAATTCGAAGGTTACTTTACGGAATTAATATAATTTGTTCTTCTCTTTACTCATGTGTTCGAGTTTTGTCAGAATTTTAAAACGACGAAAATGCAGCGTGCGATATTAATGGCCGTTTTCACTTTTATATAAATGTACGGTGTTGTCTCTGTCCGAAAATTCAATGTCATTCGTGTAATCGCTCGTGGGATGTGAATTTACTCAAATATTTAGAAATAGCGAGGATTCATCGATTTGGTGAATTTTTCGTTACGTCTTTACGAACGTCGGCATTTTTATGTTTGGCTTTCAAGGAAACGAAAAAGTTTTCATATTTTTACCGAAAAATCGGTAAAAATGTGGATTTTTGAAAATAATTTTGTTTTTTTTTTTATCGATTCAAATTTTGATGGAGACTCGGCGTTTTTATTCGTATGTTCGTGCGTATTTCCGGTCCTTATACCTTCCGTGGTATTCTAAAGAGATTTTTATTATTTGTGTATTTATAAACATGACGTCATTAAATTATATTCGGTTGTTAACTCCAGATCTTTTCATTTTTTCCTCAATCACCCCGAACCTCGAAATCCATCAGAGGCAGTCGCCGAAATCAATCGGAAAATAATCTCGAAGGAAAAAAAAAATTGTCGAAGAAAAAAATGTTGGAGGACATTTTTTTTTACTCGGCTTAACATTTTTGCTACTGATGTCATTGACTCCCGAACAATGTTTACCCTCGTCAGACTCTTCGCAAATTTGTGCAACTGCTCCTCCCACGATTTCAACGTTGCTGCTACTTTTGCACAACACACAAACGAGACGCGAGGCTTCGGATTCATTTTCTACAAAAGTTACGAGATAAGGGAACGGCAAACATAATTTCTTTGGGAGCTTGAGTTCTCGGCAGAAAAGCTGCGCACATCGTTTCCACTGGATCGAGAACTTTGCCGGCGCTCTGGCAATTTTTTGTTGTTGTTGGAAAAACGGGAATTTTTTTTTTTTTTTTTATCTTTGTATTTTTCTAGAGAAATAAATATGAATAACTCGAGAGAAACGATGGTTGTGGACGAGTGTCTGTTGCACGAAACTCATTATCACGAGTGTGGATTCGACGAGACGAAAATTTACCTTTCGTGGCAAAATTTGACGGTACGAACGAACCAGAAGCCTTTCGGCTTCGTAAAAAAAACTGTTAAGAGGATCGCGAGACTGGGGGACCCGATGGAAAAACAACCGATCGATCTTCTGAAGTCAGGTACGAAAAATCTACGACTCTGATCAATTGGGAATACTAATCGGGATCGTTGACACTGAGAAAAAAAAAAGCATGAACAGAATTAGTCATTTCTTGATGTCCCTCAAGAGGTGAAAAAAAAATTAATAAAAAAACGGTCAACGACAAAAATAGGATTTAATCCGAATCGATCGTTTTTTAAATATTCTTCTTCTCATATTTCTATCTCGATGATGAATCATTTACTCAAGTTTGCGGGTTCGCCGAGTCTGGTCAAATGATCGCTGTCATGGGTCCGAGGTATTTATGAAAAATATTTTTTAAACTTACGATCTTTGTCTTGGGAATTTTTTTCCAATTTCCTTTTTTTATTTTCCATTTTATAGTGGAGCTGGAAAAACGACATTGCTCGAAGCACTCGCAAAAATAATTGAACCTACTTCCGGAACGGTTCGAGTCAACGGCCTCGAAATTTCGAGTTCCGAGATTTCCAAAATTTCAAGTCACGTGCCCCAGTTCGATCCACTACCAGAATTCTTAACGGTCGACGAATATATCGCTTTTTCGGTAATTTCTCGAACAATTACGATTTTTTATCCCGCCTGACAATTTGAAAAGAAAAAAATAATAAAAAAAAAAATTGCTCACGCGCATGCGACGAATTCGAAAAATAACAGTGAAAGGAAATCGCTCGACGATTTTTTTCCACTCGTTCAACATTATCGCCGGACATTTATCATGCAAAATTCCTACGAACACTCCGTGCTCGATTTATTGCTATTCCATTCAAATGATTACTACTGCGAGCCAGAAAACTGACACTGTGTATCATTAAATGAGAGTTTTTAATTAAGTGTGCATTGAGATTGGAGGAGAGAGTCAATTCCGAGGAGCGATCGATCCTGGCCCGTGATATAACGTTGAATTTGAGTTTGTACGAGTGCAAGGACTCGTTGATTCGGACATTATCAGGCGGTGAGAAAAAACGATTATCCCTCGCGGCTGAGACGGTTACGAAACCTCGGATCCTGTACCTCGATGAGCCAACAACAGGTAATAATTATGGAAAAGATTTATAGCGAATTTCAAATCGAAATCGGTCATAGAAAATGTTTCGAAAAAACAAAACAAAACAATTCGTTTTTTTTTCTCAGGGCTGGACACTTCGGCAGCGTTGCACGTTGTCGAGTCGATTAAACATATATCCACGAGGGGTATTGTCATTTGTTCGATTCACCAGCCGAGCATGATGATCTACAATTTATTCAGTCACGTGATCTTCCTGGCCGAAGGTAAAGTCGCGTTCGCTGGGTGGCTCAAGGACGCGAGAGCCTTTTTCCAAAGGTACGAAAGAAAAATAATGTACGAATAATAATATATCGAAAACGAACGGAAATTACACGAAAATTCGATTCGACATTCGTCACTGTCATACCCTTCTCAACATTGTTTTTCTCTCGCTCCATTCAGCCAAGGATTTAGCTGCCCTGTTGCCTTTGATGAGGCTGAATATTATGTTAAAATACTAGCTCAACGTCCCAACCAAGATATTATGCAAATCTCGTACGCACACAGTTCCCAAGAGGTCGAGGATTATTCCGAAAAAATTTGTCGTGCGTACGAGCACTCTCGTTTCTCGAGAATTCCTACTTTTCCGCTTCGTTCCACGGACTTTCAAAAATTCTCGTCCGCTCAGTGAGTATAATTGAAATCCGGAGCCAAATTTTTACCATTTTTTTTCAATTTTTACAAATTTTTTCAAATTTTTACAACTTTATATTCTTCTGAGCGCCATAACTTTTGTTCCATTAACTATTGGATCTGACTAAATGCTTTATCGAATTAGTCAGGATTTGCCGTTTCGATTTCACTACAATAAACCTCCGATAGACGCGTTTGTTACAATGTTATCGAGTCTCGAAGTTCAGAAAAATATTATTTTTTTTTCGTTTTTTCGGGGAAAAAATGAATTCTAGCCATGGACCAATATTTTTGGTATCTCTCTCTCCCAGTATCGGTCAAGGGGGCCCAATCTCTTCGTTTCTTGATGGCAAATGAAAAAAACAACAATCGCAAATATTTTGTATGAATAAAAAATATCGAAAAAATGCATAAAACGATTTTTTCCTAAAATAAATAAATTTTAATTACGATGATGGTTAATTTTTGTGATTTAATGAGGGTGCGATATTTTGAAAGATCGAAGCCTTCATGGGTGATTCAATTCAAATGGTTGATCTGGAGATTTTATCACGAGAATCGAAGAACTTTGGTGGATGGTCTGATCTCTTTCAATTATTTCGCGGTTCGTAATAAATAAAATAATCCACAAGTTCGTGATCCGAAGTATTTGATCGATGAGGAATAAACTAAACTCCATCATTATTTTTTCTCTCGAGATCTCGATAATTCTCGTAATAATATTTTTCTGGGGTATCGACTCGAGGAAAGCCCGAGGGATTCAAGACGTGATGGGCGTTCTGTACATGGCTAGTGCTGAAACAATATTCTCCACGGCTTACACTCCGTTGTATGAGATCGAACGCGAAATACCGATTTTTAGGCGCGAGGCTGGCATGTATTGTCCATCCGCATATTACGTCGCCACTCTGGTCAGCTGGGTAATATTTTTTTCATACAGCAACTTTTTTCATCGATCGAAAATTTATTTTTCATCGTTTTCTTAATTTTTATTATTATTCACAGTTGCCCAAGACTCTGGTAAAGTCATTCCTACTGACGATCATGCTGTTTGCAATCCTCAGCAGCCAAGACTCGTCTCTTTCTACTTTTTTTCGATTTTTCACTTGCTCCGTTGCCAGCGGCATTTGTGCTTTAGCTTATGGTAGCATGATGGCCTCTTTTATCGAAGACAGCGAAATGGCAACGAACGTCATGGTCCCCATCGATCTCATGACTTTTCTGATGTCTGGAATTTTTTATAATTTGAGGTACCATTTTTTTATTTATTTTTTTATTATTTTTTTTCTCGTTATTTATTTATTTATTTACAAAAAAAACGTGTCGACAGCAATAGAATTGCATGTCTTTTTCGTTTGCAGGACTTTGAAATGGTACATGGTGGCTTTGAAATATTTTTCAATATTTTATTATACAAATGAGGCTCTCGCCATTGCGCATTGGTCCCAAATCGGCGAAATCGGTAACGAACTCGTTCCAAGTCAATAATTTCGAACAATTCTCCATTTTTATAGTCGCAAACAATTTGATTAATTTTTTAATCTTTATCGATTGTATTGGACGATTTAGAATGCCCAAACGACAACACAGTGGACTGCGTGTCGAGCGGATCTGAAGTTCTATCGGAATATGGCTTCGACGAGTCGAATTTTTGGATCGACATCCTGGCGATGGTTTTGCTCACGATTATCATGAATTTTGCTGGGTATTCAGGAATTAAAAGGCGAAGGTCATCGAAATTTAATTATTGACGAATAGAAAGGATTTTTTGAACAAAACTTAATTGCACAATTGGGAAAAACTTTGCTTAGAGATAGAAAAAATGTAGAAGAAAAAAAGCTTGAAAAATGGACGAGTTAATTCAACGAATTAGTGATTCGTGATTTTTTTTTTCATGCAACGAATTCCTCATCGGCTGATCCCCTCCGAGGGAACACGACGATTTAGATAATTTATGGAAAATTCGTACGTTTTGTAGAGTTTAATAAACCGCTTGCTTGCGACTCCTAATTCGAAGAGCTAGATAACCAGCGAAATGGGCAGTTACGAACAAGGCCACGAGCCCAACCAGATCGGTTACGTAATTGCCTGGCTCATAGCCATATTTATCCAAAACGCCTGCACCATTCGATACGCAGGGCTCTTCGGGATCCTCGGGACATGCTAAAATTGAGTTGATTTATTTTTTCCATTACCATATTTACCGACTCAGTAATCAGAGTGTCGAAAAACTAAATTATTGCTGTCGTTTATTCAATTTTTTCAATCCATCATTCTCCTCTCTATCGTCCTCATGAATTTTCCCTTGCTTAGCAATTTTTTCAGCATTTTTTACTCCCGAATGCAGTCGAGAAGTTTGTAGTTCAATTTTTCATTTCCGGTACATTGCCGGTATTTTTTCTTCATTTCGAAATTTTCTTTATGAAAAATTTTTTTTAAAATAAGTTTTCGTTTTTTAATTCATTCGGAAATGATTGCGCTAAATGCTACTCACCTATGTGATCGTATTCGCGCCATTGAATCAACGAAATAGCTTCCGTGCCGTAGTAAAAGTGAGATATATACTTGAGCCAGGAAATTCGAGCCGGCAAATCGCTGTCGAAATAAAAACGTCGTGCCCCATTTATGTGATAATTGATAAATAAAAATTAGAGGTCAAATGAGTGGCAATGATGATAAAAATAACGGTGAAAGTTTAATTGAGCGTTAATTACCCAAGATGCAAATAAATCCCGCTGAATATGAGGGTCAGAAAGTCAATGGGAACTGCCAGAAGGGAAGCAGTGCTTATTGACTCAAAAGCTGCCGACATCAAACAGCCTGAGATAACAAAATCGTAGGAAATGATAAAACAAAAATGAAAAACAAGAAAAACAGAATCGCCGATTCATTTCGTTTGGTATGAAAATCTGCCCAAACGATCGAATAAAAACACTCACCAACTGCAGTTGCAACAGCTGCGCTCAACATTACTGGCACGACGAAGAAAGAAAATCCTAAAAAGCCTCCTTTCAATCCCGCGATGCTAAAAATTAGCGCGGAGTACAAAAATGGCTGAATAATTGCCCCCGGAATCTGTGGGAATAAAAAAAAATATCCGTAGGGCATTCGAGATTTATTTTTCCAACTAGAAAAACTTGAGTACAATTTTTCAATGAATTTAAAAAATAACGAACAAATCTGTACCCTAAAAGAATTTTTCATGATTTTTTTTGTATAATCTTTGAAAAATTACCAATACGACGACTTTGCTGAGATAATACGGTGCTGGGCTGTAAAGCCCTCCGGCAATGTCTCTCAGTAGCAACGGCAGCTCTTTGGGAAAAGTGTAAAATACTCCGTAATTAAATGTAAAAATCGTTTCAGTGATAACGAGATACATCAATCCTTGCATGTTTTGGATTCCTCGCTGGTCGATATTTTCGGTCACCGAGACGTAGGGAGCTGCCAAGAGCAAGCCTATGAACTGTTGTAAAATTTAAAAAAGAATAAAAAAAATTTACTTTCAAATAAAAATACAAACAAAAACCTTCATCTCAATTTTTGGTCTTGACGATGAATAATTTTTTTTTAAATGTATCGTATTTTTTTTTCACGTACCATGTACAAAAGAAATTTGAAAAGAATCGTATATTTGCTTCTTTTGAAATCAACGAACGTTCTCCACGTGAGCCATTCGAGTTGAGTGAAGGCTCGAACTTTTTTAAATTCGCTAATCGCCATGGAAGAATTGGCGCTCGAGAAAATGGGATGAGGCGCTGTATCTTTTTGAATTCCTGCACAAGAATCTTCCAGTTTCTTTTTTATCGATTGGCCATGTTTCGATCTTTGAAATTGATCGCATATGAATCTCGTCTAAGAAAAATGTGAAAAAATAATAATTCAGTAATTATTAGTAATCAACTCCTCCTATTTCAGGCCTGAATTTTTTTCCTCAACTCACTTTTGCCAAACATTCAGCTTCTCTGTCACGAGTCACTGACAATTGGGATACGAAAAATTCTGCACTGTTGAACGTCGGAGGACACCGAAGTGCGAGGCTGCATTTATTTTTTAATTACTCAATTAATTAAAACTTGGAAAAAACGAAATAACTCCGAAATAATAAAATAAAACGAAGGAGAAGGAAATAAAACAAAATAATAAAATCTGAAATGATGAAACAACTTCAAAAATGTTAAAGAATAAATTCAGACGTCCCAAGGATTAGAATGCAAATTAAATTAATCACAACGTTATCAAACTTGGAAATATTTTCCTCATTAATTTATTTAAAAAAATATTTAACGTCGAAAAATGCACCTGTCAAAAAATTCTGTAGCATTTGACGATGGTCCCTGAAAAGCGACTCTCCCAGCTGATATCAAGAACACTTCGTGGAAAAGATCAAGCAGACCGGACGCTGGCTGATGTATCGAGCAAATAACAACTCGACCTCGAGTTGCGACTTCCCGTAATGTATTTATAACAACCATTGCTGAATAACTGTCCAAGCCTGTCGTTGGCTCATCGCAAAACAGTAGACTCGGTTCAGTCAATAACTATTTATTTAATTGAAAAAAATAAAATAAAATATAAAACTTACGTGAAAAGAAAAAAAAATATTACAGACGAAAGATTTTTTTTCTACCTGCACAGCCAACGAGACTCTTCTCCGTTCGCCTCCCGAGAGTGCGGACAATTTAGTGAATTGGCAACGATCCAAACCTAAGTCTCCCAAAAGGACAGCGATCCTCTGAGTCCTGAACGCTGACTTGAATCTTCGATCCATTTTCATTCGGGCCTTGAGTCAATAAAATCGAAAATTTGTTAATTTTTCCAAAATTAATCTCGGGCTTTATTTCATGGAATTCAATGAATCCATTTAATATTTCGATCGATTTAAAATCACCATAAATTCCATGTGTTCCTGTACTGTGAGCGATTCAACCGCGAGATCCTCTTGCGGAACGAATCCGGATATTCTCGACATGATTTTTTCATCTACCGGTTGTCCGTTTAGAAAAACATCGCCGGTTGCATTTCCTGCAAATATTATTCATTCCTTTATCCTTTATCCTTTAATTTTATACACCGTTCAGTCTTGGAGTACGCACCTTTCAATCGGCGACTTATCGTTGCCAATAGCGTAGTCTTGCCGCATCCACTGAAATATAAATATTTCGAAATCGAAATGATCGAATAATTTTTTTAATTAATTTTAATTTTTTACCTTTTTTATGATCACGACGATTTTGCATATTTACCTTGGTCCTAAAATCGCCATCAGAGTTCCCGATTGCACGACGCCACTTACTATTGTAGACAACAAAGTGAAACTCATTATTTGCTGATTGATAACAAGTTCTTTAACCCCCTGAGCCATTCCGTGGGGATAAATGCTTTCCAGCTCATATTTTACAGTTTATTTATTGTTAAAACTTGCATCAACAAAAAACGAGTTCCTTCAATTTCAATCGATCCCCAAAAACGTAATGGATTTCGAAAAAACACAAAGAGTCATGAACTGCATGAGTAAGAAAGGAAAATCTCTGGCTCGAGGAGTGAAAAGTCCATTTTTGAGTGCAGAGATTTATGCAGTCGACAGCAGAGCAGCTGTTGAGTTTCGTACCTCCGTGCAGCAGTTGGACATTTTCGAGTTGCCTGCTCCGAAAAAAGTCCATGAGGTATCCACTGCTTTTTTTTCGTTTGACGCTGTACGATATATTTTTCCATGCAAGGACGAGAGGACTGTTTGGGACAAGTGCAGTGCACGATGCACTTTTGCCATTCGATCCAATCCGAGGCTCCAGCTTCATCTTCAAATTTCCACATTTTTTTCAATCGGAATAACAGACTTATCGATCTTTATGGAATAATTATTGAATGAATGAAAAAAAAATTCACCTCAAATTGATTTAACATCAATTTAAAATTATGGGGACTAATTAAAGTTAATTAAAAATGTTTCTCCCAAGGGACCTTCATGCGATCTTTCCTATTTCCTTTATTTATTGATCGCAGGAATTAATACTCTGTTTTATTTTTAAAAAAAAGGATTTTAATGGTTCGATAAATCTCTCTCGAGTTTTTCGATCGAATAGGGTCGATAAGAAATGTACGATTTACATTTCTAATACGTAACCATTGTGAATTACACGTAGAAGGAAAAAGCACGTAAGATTCGAAATACGAGGTTAAGAAAGAGAAGGGAGAGCGAGGGAGAGAGATAAATGATGAGGAGGCTTCGTGGATTTTCTACGAGACAATTTTAATGGCGAACTGGGAGTTTATATAATATTACAAGTTCGTCGATTCGAACCTTTCGAGATTCGTTGCAATTCCATTGATAAATAAACATGCAAGTTACTGCGATGTTAAATGGTAATTCCTAGCAAAATTCATGACAATCTTATCGACGAATAACCTTCAATTTAAAATAATCACTCATGACAGCCAAGTCGATAAATCATCAACACGTATAATTTCAAAAAATAATAATCCATCAAATCTGCAAGTTTATTCGATCTCTAGGGCTGCAGCGCGAGTTCTCAAAATAAAAATCTATCCCAACCCACATCCGGACGTATCCGGGAACTTTTTCTCACCAAGAAACCAAGAAAATTAATTAATTAATCAGCGAAAAAAAAAATAAACATCGATAAACAAGTTTGAAAAAAAAATAATAATACTTGTGGAAAACGGTGCAGGTACCTTGGATCGTTTCTCGTCTCGTTCGTTCCGCCACACTCACGTGTTTCTTCTACGAACACTCACGAACCTAGGAAACAAATTTCTGCAGCCCAAAATTTCGGATTTCCATAGAAAATTCACTCAGAAATTAAAAAATTTAATTCCCATGAATTAATTCATTAAAAAAAACACAAAAATCGAGATCGTTCGATTTTACTAAACCATAACAATGAAAGGATGGAACACAATGTCACGTAAAGACAGAAAAAAAATGACAAACTGCGAAGAATTTAAAAATGAAAAAAAAAAGAAAAAAAAAGAGTTTCTAGGGTCACGTATCGAGTCGCTGGGAACCCTAGAAAATGACCAGGGGATCCAGTCTTTACGGTTACTTCGGGGTGACTGAAGCAACGTATCGAGTTTTCGCACCACGTTCTCTCTCTCTCTCTCTCTCTCTCTCTCAGCCCACCGACTCGCGTGTAGTATTCATTTTCTGTGGGAGAAGACTGATCCCGCCTTTTTCACTGCGTCTCTGTTGCACAATCCAAAGCACAGACTTCGATGTGCATAGGAAAATAAATAATGGCTCATCCATAAAAAAACATTAAACATTCGATCATAAAACGACGTGACCGTAATTGACATTGTTGTAAAAAAAAAGTCCGAGGTACTTTTAGCACTCAGAAGCTCGTCGAGAGAAACTATGAGAGAAAAATTATTTCGAAACGTCGAATTTCGATATTTTCTCAAATTAAATTTTTCCACAACTTGTAAAATTTATTGTCGAATCCTCTGAACCCCAGAGCACGTGAAAATGAATTTCCAAAATCTTCATAATTTGGTTTTGGTGTAAAAAAAAAAATGAAAAATATTCCAACGACTGGAAAATTTGAACACAACAAATTTTTCGAAACGAAGGAAATTTTTTGTTCTCCCGTCAAGATAAGTGATAAATATAATTCTCGCTGCACAAACGAGGACTCTGCGACCATGCAGGATATTGCACATGAGAAAAAACGTTGGAGTGGGTTTCGATGGGCGTGTCTGTGTGGCGAATGTTTCAATAGAAAATGTCGATACGAATATTTTTCAATGTTCATTCGATTATTTTCATAAAAATAAAAAAATTGGACGTTATTTCTTATAATATACAGTTTATTTTTATCAAAATGTACATTGAAACGTGTACCGTTGAAGCAATGTCAACAATTTATAGAGATATCAAATTTCGATCGCGTAATATGCTTCTCTCGTCGTCATATGTATTTTCGTGGTTAAAATCCAGTTTATTATATATTGTGCCACTATTGGTACTGAATATATAGTTTTGTTTTTGTCTAAAAGGTTCTTCGGTGTCACACGTACTCGATTCATTCAGCCTAGAACGGTAAACTGGGGTCAAAATGACCCCGGACGACTTTAAATCCGGCGCCTCTTTTCTTTCGTCCTTTTTTTTAAATCGTTTTACCGCATTTTTTAGTAATTTTTCAACTGCGAGCAAACATGCTCCCGGCTTACGTGAATCTGCATTAAAAAACGAAAAGAATGAGCCCGGGTCGAAGCTTTTTCGTTGAATTTTACCGGAGATATGAATTTTTAAAAATTGGGGTCATTCTGACCCCGGGTTACCGGAATGGGTCAATAAAAATGAGGTTTCTGTCGCAGGGTTAAAATCCCGAGCCCTTTCTCCCTTCGTTCTCCCCTTTTTATCGTTTTTCCGTATTTTTTAGTAATTTTTCGACTCCAAGCAAAATCCCCTCAGGCTCACGTAATTTTTCTGTATTCAAAAACGAAAAGAATGAGCCCCGGTTCACAGTTTTTCGTTCAATCTTACCGGAGATATGAATTTCTTGAAATTGGGGTCATTCTGACCCCAGGTTACCGGAATAGGCAAAGTAAAATGAGTTTTCCGTTCTAAGGTTAAATAAAATAACACATCGATGAAAATAAATGAAAATAATGAAAATTCAACAATCGTAATATCTTTTTCGCGTTAGTAAACAACTTATTTCTGAGTTCTCTACCAAGCAGTTCATGACTAGCATCGTGATACGTTGCAATTGATTAAAACGCCGCAATCCTCGCTATACTGCACTTGATATTACGCAAGATATGATAATGCGTTGTAAAATAGAGCATCAAGAGTTGAATCTTGTTTGATGAACAAACGCAGGGCAAAAGCTCGTGGTTGACTAAAATTTTGTAAATTTCGTGAATTTCTTCAATTTTATAGTCAACGAGAGCAACCAACTTATGTATCAGAATGGAGAACATTATTTTCAGTTCGTTTTCTTCGCATCAGCTTTTTCATCCTTCGCTTGGCCACGTCCCATCAACTTTGCCAACGAGTCCCAGATTCCTCCGAGGAAAAGGGCACAGAATAAGTTCTCGAACGGAACAAACGGATCGTGGATGCCCAACAAAATCGACGAGAGCTGGAGAAATAAAAAAGAAGAAAATAAATGAATAAAACGTCGGTAATCAGCGAATAAAAATTGTGTACTAAATTTCATTGAATACGATTCGAGCAACTACTACTCCGAGGCTTACACAATTTTGGCAAACCGAGAGATTCCCCAGAATTATGTAATATTTTCAACTATACCCTTTAATTTTCGTCTCAATATTGCGCAAATTCAAATTCTTCTTCCACTTATAATAATTCTTCTTGAAATCTCATAGAAAATTAAACTTCGTGAAATTTCCAAAGTTTCGATTTTTATATTTGTCAAACTTTGCATACGAATTTGCTGTCGATGCTCAAAACACTCTTCTGGCTGATGAAAACCAGTCAAGAGTGAACCTGAATAGTCATTAATTAATCGATGTGGATCGTTACCTTGAAGTAGACGAAGAAAATGACAATTCCGAAGTAAACTAGCGCATGGGGTGCCGAAATTAGATCAGTCTTTTTGTCCAGGACGAATATGATGGATGCAACCATCGATGCTTTGGTCGGGCTGTGACAAAAAAGAAAACAAAAGTATTATTTTATTTTTTCTCATCTTGCGATCGAAATGATAAGGAAAATCGTGACTTTTTTCACGTACAAGCTCGGTTGCATGAATTCCATCGCTGTCGGCGTCCAAACACCGCGAATCAGGCGTTCAAACAGTTTCGTAAATCCAGCCCCGTTACCTGGACGAATAAATGATTTTTAAACATTATTACGATCGCCCAAATAAAGCGTAATATTTTTTCTTTTTTTTCCATCGATTTTCCTGACCTTTCAGGGTTCCAATGAGGATCATTATCAGGTATGCGTTTGGATATAGTTTTCCTGCGTGTGTCACACCATCGTAAACCTTTTTACACCTGCAAGAAATAAAACGTGGAATTTAACGATCGATACGCCTGACACTGCGCGTCATTTGCTTCCCATTCTATTAGACACGTGGACAAAACATGCAATAGTCAGAAAGAAAGAAAAAAACACGTCGAAATACGTGCCAAATATTTTTCTACATAGATTTACTACAGATTTTTCTTCTACATAGTTTTCGAGTAATTGAACACCAGAGTTCACAAGCATAAGCATAGGATTCAATGATTTTGAAGTTTGCATCGTTGAGATACAACGAAAAATATATTTTAATAATCGAGGCACTTTTTCCAATTGGACGAATAATGGAAAAAAAATTGTGTCATCGTATTTGATGCTAAAGAATATTGTCACCAAATTTGATTACACAATTATTAAAACAACCTCCTTGAAATCGTGAGAACGTGAGGACTGACCTGTAGATTTCCTTCATGGCTGAACACACGATTTTAATTGGTAGAAATTTCGCAACCTTGTATCCAATGTCGAAGGGTGTGTAGAATATCGCATACCTGGAAGCAATAAACATCAATCCAATAAAAAAAGAATAATAGAGTGCTGTCAATATTTGTTTTTCAATAACAAATGCCCCGTTCAGTTTATTGGAAGAAAAAAACGACTGAATGGACAGAACAGTGTGACAGGAAATTGTTATGAGGTTTAGTCGGACGGAGCAGTAAAAGCCCTAGCAATGTCGTTTGAAAATAATCAATGTTTCTATACGAACCAGACGACAGTTGCAACTACCAGTTGTGGCGTATTTTTCAAGGGTGCAAGAATAGATTCTCCTAGCAATCCATTGCACAGCATTCCACCAGCGAAGACTACCAGCATCGTAGAGAGCCAACATGATAAGGGATGTTTTCTTGAAAACGCTTGGGCTCCTGTATAAAATGTCAAACAATTTTTTTTTACTCAAGTTTATAAGTTATCAGGATTTAATTCATTTATTTGAGTTACGACAAGAAAGAAGCTCCTTAAGCTTAGGCACAATTTTTACAACAAGGATTCTAGGTGGAGTTTATAATTTATCGATTTCTTTTTGTTTTTCTTTTGAGTTTTTCTTTTTACTGTCAATTTATAGTGCTCGTTGCGAATGCTTTTTTTATTTTCGAGAATCACGAAGTACTATTCTGAATATATTCAATATTTATTTCATTAATCGTTGGATAAAAAATCTTATTTTCCACGGTGAAAAATTGGACAAAAAAAAAACACTTTTATTTTAATTTTGACCAGATATGACTTCTCAATGAATTTCGAGTGCTGATTACGATTGTTGAGAACACGAAAGCGGCGAGAAATTATAAATTCGTAATAAAATGTGATGCAAACCTTTCTCAACATTCCGTCAAATCTTGGGACACAATCAACCACACAAAAATCAGTCAAGCTTGAAGCTGGCACCGTGTCCGTCAGAGCTCACACTTGATTGCTTTTCCGGAAGTAATTGTACGCTCTAGCGAATATCGTAAAGTGACAAAAAAAAAAAGTATAGCAAATAAACATTGCAAGAAAAATCCTCCACTGACAATCCACTTTTCTGTCTTTCTTATTGCAACAGCAATAAGAACTTTTTGCTGTTACCATTTCCAGAGCAACGAGTCAGAAAGAGCCAAAACTACTCAGTTTATTTGTTGAGAATACTTTCAAGCAAAAAATGAGTAGTCGGCCACAAAAATTTACAAAAAAATTACAGCTCAAGCTTTGCAAAAGGTGAAGGAACATATGACCTTCAGGAATTTTGAATTCATCAGCCAAAAGCTCCGAAAATCTGTGGTTTTGGTTTATTTTTTGATATATACAAATTTTATTCAAAATTTTTAGTGCGGCAGGAATTATTTGCCCGAAACGGAAAAAAACCTCGAAGGGCCCGTCGCATTTGTTAGCCAAAGGCCCGATTAACAGAGCCTGGCGTCTTCAATATTTTTCCAGTTTCATGGGACGAGCCATTGTGCTAATTTATCGAAAATTCATTTAGTTTTGTATATTTAACTTCACGTCCGAATTTCATTACAAAGGAGTCGTTTAACTCGAGGCTGAATAAGCCCAAGCCTATAATAGGAAAAAGAGACTTCCGTCTCCGAAGCATGTAAATAAAATATAATATCTAGTCCTAGCAACGTATACACCAAGCATTATGCTATTTTGGTCTTTAAGGTTCATGCTACGGTGTGAGCAGGGCTGCCAAAACTTGACCAATGTAACGGAGAGAATTAAGGAAGAAGCTTGTTACCCAACGTGGATTAATTGAAAAGAAAAGCATTGGAATTTCCAAGAACTATCCAGAATCATTGAGAGTTAGCGGAGCAAAGTCAATTTTTCTCATTTTCAGAAGTAAATTTGTGTCAGAACACTTTTGCTGCGTTCCAAAATAATTTGGAGCCAACAAGAACGTTTTAATGTTAAAAAAAACATATTTCTTCACATGTTTGATCTGAGAATAATTTCAGAAGAAATGAAAAACATCTGGAGTGTGACTGAAAGTTGAATGGACCGGAGATGAACTTGTTAGAAAATCTGTGACGCTAGAAAAACGTCCAGAAACTATGGCTCGGGGAGCCAAAAATAGAAATAAAAAAAAAGCATGAAATACGAAAAGAAATTCTTGTTTGAGAGGTGTCTGGATTTCGAGTTCTGTGGCCTTAATTAATAGAAGGTTCAGAAGTTGTGAGTTGGAAGGAATTCAAGTTGAGGACAAAGTCGATTTATAGGGAAAGAAGATTGGATAGCGATAATTTCTGATTTTTTGGTGGGCTTGTTGTGCAGAGTGTGTCTCTCCATCGTAAGAAAATGAAAGATTTAAATATATGAATTGAAGAACTCGGGCACGCGACAATACCAGGGGAGACTCGTCTATCTAAAGCTATAAACGCTCGGGCAGCTTTAAATTTAGAATGAGCCGGGTAGGCAAGCAGAGAGAGAGAGAAAGAGTGAGGAGTTTGGCTTACCGGATCCTAAATCTTCTCTGACGTGTAGCGCGCACAGTACACAATGCGCGATATCAAAGTAAGGGAACATTTTTAATTTGATGACCTGATTGGCCATATCTAGGAAGGCTTCGGGATCCATTTTGTCCCTTTGTTTCTTTACTATGTCTCGACGTAGTTATTATTTTAAATAATATTTATTTATATATGTTACATGGACGGTCAAGTACACGAATTCGAAATCACACTCTCCCGGCACTCTCGATCAACGCTGGCTTTGCGCCGTCCGTTCGTCGTCTGCTTTTCTCATCCAAATCTCAAGGCGAAGCCCATTATAAGATTACAGTCCCCCCGCCGCGTCCTTAGTTTATTCTCTTGCTCACTTGGCGGCGACACTTCCTAATTCACAAACCACCGGACTCAACACTCGACCGGCGTCGAGCTTGAAAAAACGACAACCAACCTAAAAAATCTTATTCTCGTCTGTCGTCACCAGTTACTATCACTTTACGTAAGTATTGTACGATTACATCATTTACTGTATTTAACGAGCCGAATGATATCCTTCAAATTTGCACATGCATTTACATGTCGTTTTTGCATTTTCTGTATTTTTATCTCCGCGGCGTTAACCGAGTCAGAAGTCATCGTGTATATAACTTTCTCTCGCTGCAACCTGCCATCTAAACAAACAGCCCTCAAGGTCATTCCAATCGCGAATGTACTTGCAACTCGATATAAAAGCTACAAATCTTAATTTCACGACATTTCTCTTTCGCATCGAGTACGAAAACCAGTGGCTCGAAACCGAACGGTAACGAGAAACGAAATAATACTATTGTGTGATCGCGTATTCTTGCGTATTTTTACACTTTTACTGTACATGCATCGAAAGACAAGTTCAGACACGATACAGAGCGCCAAATAATGTAGAAAAAAAATTTCTTTTCGTATTCCACTCGGGAAATCTTGAGAAGGAATCAAAACTGCCGATTACATCTAAAAATTGAGCCCGCGCAATTGCAAGCACAAAATCACCGGTCGCTGTGACACGAAAATGAGTTCCTAGTGCCACGAGTACATGTGTGTGCGTGTGTGACGAAGAAGTACGATGACCTTGGGGACATTGTTATCTTCCGCCCGTCATCGTCAACCCTGAACGGTCTCGAAAACGACCCTAATGTTTTTGTAACATGAAGTACTCCTCGTACGCGATAATGAAAAGTTATGCGTGAATTCGTTTACATTGTTATTGAAAAGACAGCGGCGCGTGATAAAATCGCGCATTTCACGGACGTGTGTGACATGAAAAAATATTCAAAATCATGGAAGTTTTGAAAAAAAAAAACACGATTAGGCGTTTCTTTTGGAATAAAAACAACTGTGGTTACTGTTCATTATATATCGGCCATGTGGCAAGCTCGCGAATGAAGAATTCTATTCAGTTCGACTCCGGCAGTAGGTTTTCGCAAATTATAAATGGCGTTCATCACTGACCGCTCGAAATTCGGCAAAATTTTCGAATTGACATGAAAATCAGTATCCCCGGGGTAGTCAAGGTCACTCCATCCAAATATAGCATCACTTTCTTTAAAATTCAACACTCTGGATCCCACGCGGACGATAAAAATTCGTTAATTTTTGTCGAGTGAAATAAAAAATAGAATTCGGTGGGTTATTTGATCTGATGCTACGCTCCACCACGTCAACGACCGCCAGCTGTGAATTTTTACATGAAACGAACAACTTTTCGGGATTTTGATCGGCCATCTTGAATCGCCAAAATCTTGCCACCGAATCCGACGGTGGCGCGACGTTTTTTGGCGGAATTTCGCGGCACGCACACGGAACCGGTTGAGGCTGCGAATTCTATACTGAAAAAGCTCGAAAAAAAAATCTGAACAAAAAAAATGGCCGCCATGTACGAATAACACGACTTGACCTTCGAACCCGATGGTCCAGCGATTCCCATGCCCATTAATTTCTCTATTTCGTCATATAAAGCCTTAAAAACGTATTTTCAGAAAAATTGACAATGGCGTTCGCAGGAAAAGTCGTGTTAATTACCGGTGCGAGTTCCGGGATCGGAGCAGCTACGGCGATCCATTTGTCGAGCCTAGGGGCGCTGGTCTCCCTCGCTGGACGAAATATCGAAAATTTAAAAAAAGTTTCCGAACAGTGCAAAGGCCCAAAACCATTTATTGTCACTGGGGAGCTCACCAACGAGAAAGACACTGAAAATATTCTCCAATCGACCATCAACCATTATGGGAAACTCAATGTCCTTGTCAACAACGCTGGGACCTTGGAAAGCGGGAGTATTGAAAATACGAGCTTGGAACAGTTCGACAGGTAATTTACGTCATCAAATGGCCTTGAAATTTCGCTAATTTCAATGTCTTCATCATCGAGCTGCCAAAATGAAATCCTTTATTTCCTGCATCATGTTTTCCAGGGTTTTCAACTTGAATGTCAGGTCGATGTATCATTTGACGATGCTCGCAGTGCCGTACTTGGTGGATACCAAAGGAAGCATTGTTAATGTTTCTAGTGTCAATGGCTTGCGATCTTTTCCTGGGGTGCTTGCCTACTGCATGAGCAAAGCAGCAGTTGATCAATTTACCCGATGCGTCGCTATCGAGCTCGCCGACAAACAGGCGAGTCATTAATTTCCTCAAAACGTTGACTCTCCAATACACACTGGGTCATTTTGACCCGAAAAAATTTCTGACTCTGATTCTTGGCATTAAATGGCGACAAATGTTTTGGCATTCAATTTTCTGGCAAGAATAAAATATTAAATGCCGGAAAACGGTTCAAAAAATGCCCCGGGTCAGATTGACCCAGAATGCACTCGAAGGGCAAATTTTCTTTGTCTCTAAATCGAAAAATCGTTGAGAAACGGTTTGAAAAAATGGCGAAACGTCTGTACGACAAAATTCCGTTCGCCACGCGTCTGAAAATTCTCAAATCCGTAATTTTCGATCGCAGGTTCGAGTGAATTGCGTAAACCCAGGCGTAACCGTTACTAATTTGCACCGAAGCAGTGGAATGAACGAAGAACAATTGAAGAATTTCTTCGAACGTAGTAAAACAACTCATGCCCTTGGACGACCTGGTGACGCACTCGAAGTTGCCAAAGCAATTGCATTCCTGGCTGGAGACGACGCCAGCTTTACTACCGGCGCCAGTTTCCCTGTAGATGGTGGACGACATGCTTTGTGCCCGCGTTAATTCCCTCGGCCGAGGGTTTCTATGGTGCTTCCTTCCTCGCCACAGACCACCAAAAAACCCACAACTATTTTTATACGTTTTTTCTAATTCAAGGTCGCAACGAATTTACTGATGAATCACGATGCTAAAGTTTGCATCGGTGTAATGCAACGAAATTCCGTTTTTTCTTGACTAGATCCGACGATTCTTATCAAATATTTAATCGAGGCAACGAAACGACGTTTTTCCAAAATTCAAAGATCTATTAGAAAAATGTCATGATTTTTTAAATTGAAAATGAAATTAATAGAAAATATATTTTTCAGCGGAGCCCAATTTTGCGAACTTCAGTGCCATGATAAATCAGCAACCCGTCAAGTTTTTTTCCATTCCGCATTTCTCAGACGATTCTGAAGTTTGCAACGTTGAGATTCAACGAATAATTCTTTTTCCATAAATTATTTATTGAATTCTGGAAATCATAGAAATTTTTCGTGTCCATTTAGTTTTTGGGTCGCAAGAGAAAATCGTTCTATTGTCTAGACCAAATATTGGAAAATATTCTCGAGCTCTGCCCGAGAAAAAACAGAATTTCGTTGCATTCCAACGATGCAAGCTTCACCATATTTTTTAAAATGATATTCCTCAGTGGAATCCACGGCAACGCTGATCGCTCGCCGATGCTTAAAATACTCTTGTTATTCGTGCAAATATATACAACGTTGAGCAAACTTTCACGTTCGTCTTTATTGCCTCAACTTTTCATATTTCCTCGATCAAACGATGTCCTGTTTCCAAGTATATTCAGAAACGTATCCCGTCTTTGGTGGACATGAACCTTTGCAGGTGTAAATCAAAAGGGTGCCCCAATCGACGCTGCGCAGGACGTCTTTCATACCCAGATAATTGAGCAGCTGAGGCATTATCTGGGAAAAAATAGTTTCATTATTTTCACCTCAGCCAAAACCCAACTTTTGTTTTTCGAACACGATACCTGGAATTCAAAGTTTCTGGGTCCGCTGCACGATTCACAATCCGGGATACTCGGCGGGTGGCCCGTCGACGATATAAACAAAGGCGTTCCTCCTCGTTCGTACCTGGAATCGTATTGTTCAGTTGGTTGTCGATTTGTTGGATTTTTCAAGGTCAATTCTCTGCTTTGATCAATAAATCTAAATTTCACCTTAAAACTTGGTCCGGATTCTCTTTAACTCTTTCGCTAAAGCTTGTAAAAGTTTCGTCAGTTTCGGCCTTCGACATGCTCTGCAAATCGCCGTCGATTTCTTCCTCGGACTGGAGAGTTCCTGCCTTGCCGCTTTTCACCATCGCCTCAAAACGTTTCAGTTCTTCGGCTTCCTTGGCCAAGTCGTCTTTACCGTCGTCCGTTTCGTCGCTGTTTTCTGATTCCATAACTAATTCAAACTCTGGATATAAAGCGTAAGAGGGACTCTCCGTTTTGGCAGGGACGTCGCTCGGGTTTGCCTCGGCACATTTTTGCTTGTGCCCGGCTTTCCAATCTCCTACTTGATGCTCGCGACAACAATAATTAACTTTTTTACATTTTGCGCAGTGTTTCGGGGCCAGAATCCCACATACTTGACAAGTTCTCACCCACTTCTCGGCTCCTGTGCAACAAGAAAGCGATTAAAAATTTTTGAGCTTTTCTATGCCAAAGTTGGAAATGTTGAAATGCAACGCAATATATTTATTTTGATTGACCATTTTTTATTCATTTATTTTATATTTTCATGTTTTCATATTTCTATTTATTTTATTCATTAATATACAATTAATATTCTATATATGTATATATATTTCTTTTAAAAAGGATCCAAACTGTTTTGGTTCTGGCATTATAATTAAGTTCTTAGTTAAAATAATAAGCTTTGGTTAAGAAAAAAACGAATTTTGTTGCATTCCAACCACACAAACGTCATGCTTTTCTTGGTCCGTAGGCGGGAGGTTAGGAAATGTCTGAAAACTTGAATTTACTCACGTATGTCGGATCTCCAAGTTTCAACCTCTTCAGGTGGTTCGAAAGGATAATAAGGATTTTCCCTGGGCAGTTGACAGCGCAAAACTTTGACATTTTCATTATTGTTCGGCGTGCAACAAGCCTCGTTTGTGCATACGAAAATGTAAAGAGTTCTATGGAACGCTTGAGGATCGTCTTCGTAGGGTGCGTATATTTGACACAAAAATATACAGAGATTATTACAAACGTTGCATTTTAAATCGTCACTGTTTGGGAGATTTTCCAAGTCTAGCCATGCTGGTTTACCGCCTACTTTGCTCGGAAAGAATCGACTTTCTAACCGCCAACCCTCACACTCTTCCACGAAACCTATATCAATTTTGTTCATGGTTCCCTTTAATTCGTATTTTTCAATGACGATTTCATACGGTTTTTTTTAATCGTATAATGAAATTTTTTTGCAATTGCTACGTTTAATTAATGATATAGAGAAAAAGCTTCGCAATCACTGTAAAAATGTGTCAAAAAGGTAACACAGTGAACGCACACGTGCTCTCCTCCCCATGGAAAATGGAACTCTGTTTATTTCTTTTGGAATGTTGAAGCTTCGGACACCAGAGGCGCTACGTTCACTACTTGAGCCGGTGTTGTTTTTCGTTCTGTCTTTGTTCAACTCGTTGACAAAGAGAACAATGCAGCATGCGATAGGTCTGTTGAAAACTTGTGCGCTTACCGCATCTGAAGAATTTTCCGTAAAAATTACGCAGAACAATTAACAAAAATCATTCGTAAATAATGGAGATTAAAAAAGATCGAGAATCGGAGCTAACTTCATTTAGTGACATCACAAAAATTTAAAGATAATGTGTAATAGTGATTTACGAGCACACTGCACTAGGAAATATTATTATTACTTTGATGTACGGTTTAGCGATTAGTCATAAAGAAAACCTTATCGCTATGCATACGTATGATGTGCTTGACATATATTTCGATGAAGTGTTGATCAGAAGCTTTGCGTCTTGAGGTTTATCGAAATGTCCCACATCCCGTTGTAAAAAAGAAAAAACGAACGAAAACCCTGAATTCGCGTTTCCTTTGACATAACTCGCTTATTAAAAAAAAAATAACCTAAAAATTCTTTTTGTGCACTGATATTCTAGAAATAGCCCTGAAAAATAACTTCGGCAAAAATTGGCCTGGCATTGTGTATTATTTTCGATAATTTTCGTATTTCTATATCACCTCCATTTTTTAACTCATTATACTTCGCATCTCGCGATATTTATAAAATAAAATAATGTTTGTATCCTCCGCGTTATCGCATTCAAACGCTCGACGCATGGGGCAATATTCGAAAAAAAATTTTACAAACACATATCATTCATTCGTTGTTTCCGTTGAAAATTGTTAACCCCAAGTGCGAGCACGCATATATGTTTATTGTTAGCGAACGGCGACTTATCGACCCTGATAACTCTTATATATAATTTCCCTTCGTTCATGATCGGTTGGTTCGCGAACAGGCTCCGCGGAGCAAGTCGAAGAAAAACAAAATATTTAGTAAATGAGAAATTTATGAACGGAAAAATCGTTATTGAGAAAAGCATTTAATTTTCCGTCGATTTCGAGTTTTCACAAGATGCCGGAAAACTCGATATACCTATAGGTAGAGAAACAGGTAGGCGCGGAGTACTCGGAATAAAGCAGAAAGAATAATTTAACTTGACTACATTTGATGCTTCGGTGACGTAATTCAGGATCTCGACGTCGAATCGCGTTAAAAAAAACCATATAGTCGATGCGCAGTGGGAAGAATCACTTCGAGAAGCAACATTTGTATTTTCAACATTTTTGTTACATTATAATTTGCCGAAAAAATATTTCCATCGGAGTTTGAATGTGGGAAAGCTCGGGGACCGAGATCAGCTGATCACTAAATCCGAGCGCTCGAAATCGGAGGGGAGCGCGAGCTGGGAGGGGGGTCGCTTTTCGGCGAAAATAAACGGTTTTCCCGCGTCCGCGGTGGCCGTAGTCGCGCATCGAGTGGGGACAGTGAAGTACCTTGTGAAAGTTTTGTGTACCGAAGCTCTTGTAAAGGATAAAAGTTATAACGGGATAGTTGCGGCTTGCAAAAATTTTAGCAAACGTATTACGAATATATGAATCTTTACATTGATTACCGAAAGTTTGAACGGCTTGTGTGTGCGAATACACACGCCGATAACCGTCCGAAAGTTCATGACTCCGGTAATTGATAATAATTCGATTTGTCGAACGGGCATGACACTCACGACCTTTGCACGTTGCTTAGAGTTTTCGTCAAGCAACACAGTCAAAACGAATTACAACGAGAGATAATACAGGGCCTGCTTTCATGTTCTGCGAGCATCAGCAACGTTTTTTCGTTGTATTTATTTCTCCTCGTCCCAGTATGTGTACAGTGTATTCAAAGCGCGTTTGCAGCGGCTGATAGCAGCCGGTGGTAACTCAAGAGAGACGAAAAAGTAAGTGCATATAACTATACATATCCACCTTTGTGACAAAGCTGAAGTTTGTAATGGTGGAGTCGACGTTATTCGAGTTAAACGGCAAATTCGTCATTGTTCTAATGAAACCTTTTTCCTATTGCAAATTTACCACCAAAGCTGAATGAATGGAGAGAGTTTATTTTTCCGCGACGCCAATTTCATTGCGATCCTTTATGACCATGATTGTTATTATTTTCTATGCGTCGAAACGTAACGCGCCTTTTTTACATGTGTCGACGGTTTTTCGCGATGTATAAATTTATGTCGTAGGCGTTCATTAACGCTCGACGATTTATGGCAAAATTATTAACATACCATTTTTCTCCTCGAGTATCGAACGTCTTTTTTCTTCTCTTCTCAAATCCGGAACTTTTCCACAAATCAATTTATCAAGACCGCGACATACCGAAGGCCAGTAATCGTTCTTTGTTTATTTATTTATTTTCATTTTTTTTCTATACATCGGAAATTTATAACTCTTCCGTTCGAAGTTCGTCTGTCCACTCAGCTCTATTTGAAAACATTCGAAACACCGTTTTCATTCTCCATTACTGCGATGTTACGAATTTTCCGTCTGATCGTAATCACATAACCTTCTTGTGAGCTTTGTATTATTTATAAACACGATCCGTTCGGCTGTCAGCAATTGTCATCATTCTTGATTGAGCTTGCAATGTTTTCACGGACATAAGAATTTGTGGATCGGATCAATCATGACGCAAATTAGATCGAACTTATCCGCGAGAAAAAATAATCGTTGAAAGAAAAAATGTGAATAATCGCGATGTTCAATTCTGCATCGTTATAGAGTGCAACGAAATTCTGTTTTTTCCTGAGCATCGTAATTATTTTTCAATATTTGGTCTGGGCAATAAAACGATCCTCTCGTGCCACCCAAAAATAAAATCAACCCGAAAAATGGCTATAATTTCGAAAATTTAATAAATAATTAATCGAAGGAGTATTTTACGTTGAATCGCAACGTTGCAAACTTCAGAGTTATGAAAAATCGGTAGCAACGAAAATAACGATTATTACCAACGATTAATTGTCCTTCGACACTGTAATCAAAGTTTTTAACGAATCGAAAATGAATCGAGTGCGTTGTGGTTTACCAACAAATTGAATTAATCTTTGTAAGTATTTTTCATTTAAATTTGAAAAAAATGACGGGTCCTGATTTTTCAGCAACAATGGATTATGCCCTTCTCGGCCAATGTACCGTGCAAATGTTTGGCATCTTTGTAGCACTGCGACCGATTGCGGGGACAGAATCTCATGCAGATTTTTTATCATCTCAGGTTATGTCCCACGAATCTTTACAGCTTTGTGAGCTCAACTGCTTAAAATGGTCAGCAAATTGCCGCAAGAGTTCCGGCGGTATCAGCGCAACCGAAATCAGCTGCGCCACATCTTCAAGGAAACTCAGAGAGTCTTGGAGGTGGTAACCGCCGAGAATTTCTTTCCGGAAGGTAAGCCAAATTTTCTTACAGTATTTGTGAAAAATCGTGGCACAGCTATGGCTTTCAAAAATCGAATCTATGAAGAAACATTGGAAAAATGTCCTAATTATAAAATAATTAATAAAAAATATATTTTTGGCTCGAATGCAATTAAAATCTGTTTTCCCTTGAGCAAAGCTCACAATTATTTTTCAATATTTAGTCTGAACAGCAAAACGATCCCCGAGACGAACTTTTTGACAAATAAAATGGATAATCCCTGGCACGTGAATCGGCATCAATAAAATTTGAATGACCATAAACAGTCGATGAAAATTTGGTCTAAAAATTATTTTCGCTGGATAATATTCGATTTTGATTGATCCCCAGAGAACATAATTGCCGAGTTGTTGCCATCGCCGACAGTGGATCGCCTGAAGTACAATTTGTATAACAATCCGTCGATAGTAGTGTACGGGCAAGACAGCAAGTCGAAAGGTGCGCTGGTGAACAATATATTATCGACGGATGTATTGCCGGTGAGCGACGGTTTGTGGCGTTGGATAAAATTTGGTTACGGTCATACGAATCATGTGAGTTTGACACTGGGTCTTGATTACGAGGTTCTGGAGAGAGTGCGTGCGAATGAAAAATCATGGAGCACTCTGCCGATCGAGGATCTGACAAGATCCGGGAACGAAGATCTAAATTGCCCGACAATTTTGGAGGTCAAATTAGAGCGAAGTATTTTGAAGGAGGGTGTACAAATATTTGTGGTGCCGGACATAGGTGCTGTTAAGTTAATGTCCAAAGGAAATCTGAGCATCTTGCCGATATTCCTTTACGCGCTGAGCGATTATGCATTGACCGAAGAAAACATGAGCGAACTGCGTGAGCTGCGTGACATTTATCCCTACAGTCCTGTGATGTTTGTTTCATCGATGGTAAACATTTCGCTCAACAGTTTTGACGCGGCGCTGACGGAGTCGGAGCAGCACAGAGTGCAGAGTCAATCGACCGACGGGAATGTGGATTACCCAAAAACTGCGAGCGACTCAATAGCGACGGAGAAAAATAATTCTCTGGGATTGACTTGGCTGGATCAACTGACGACGCTGGGATTTTTGAGAGTCGACGACAGCCTCGAAGGTGACACGTCGAGATGGATGATCGACGGACGGAGTTCCAACTCCAGCGAGATCATCGGATCTTGTAAAAAGATCGATAGGTTGTTATACTTTGTTCGATCCTGTTTGCAAACTTACCTCGTCACTTCGAGCAGCATCCTCAACGATGTGCACACAGCGAGCTTGAGGAAATTCATTCTCAGTGCGTTCGACATGGCTCGGGAGATCCAAATAACGCCGCGCAGGATCCAGTACGCTCAGCAGAAGGAAAACGAATTGCACGCGAGTCTGATAGAGGTCGTGAGTAAAAATCAAGAAGAATTAACGGATCTTATTAACAATATAATCGAAGAAATGATCGTGGATCTTCAGTCGAACGATGTGGACACGTGCGAGTTCGCGACTTTGTTGTTATCGGACAACGAGACTCCGGAATGGAACACGACGGTTCGTACGGCGACGGCGGAAGTGCAGAAAATGGTATTGGGCCATTTGAGCGAACGAGTGGCTTGTCAAATCGTTCGTTCGGTGGATTGTCTGCGTGAGACTTTCGTCGGTACGTTGGAGAGATGTTTGTTGAGTTTGGAGAAATCGTACGAGCAAGACGCGAGTCCATTGGCGAGTGACGCGTTGAAGCAAATATTGTCAGTTGCTTACAACGTCGAGCTGCATAATTCTTCGCCGTCGCTGGTCCATTCGTTTATCGAGAGGATGAGGCAAATGTTCAAGTATCTTCCATTGCCGTGGCTGCCGACGCCGACCCTCGACGCTGACTGGAAAAGACGCGTAACGATCGACGTGCTAAACTCTCTTTCAGCGGCGAGACTCGCGCGAACAATATCGACGCAATTTCGAGACAAAATAAAATCAGCCCACGACGCTTTTCACTCGGCATTACGATCCCTCGAAAATCATCATTCCGGTAAACTCGAGAGGACCGAAGAACAAAGAGTAGCGATAAGAAAAATCCATGCACCGCGTCTTGCCAAATTGGCCTTGGAATCAACTTCCATGAGCGATTTAGTCCGCTACGGAATTCCCAATCAAGGCAAAGAGATCGGGCGTGGACAATACGGCGTCGTTTTTTCTTGCGACGGTTGGGGCGGCGCTCCAGGTCCTTGTGCGGTCAAATCGGTCGTCCCACCGGACGAAAAGCATTGGAACGATCTCGCCATGGAGTTTTACTACACGAGATCGATACCGGATCACAAAAGAATCGTCAAATTGAGAGGCTCCGTTATCGACCACAGTTACGGTGGTGGCTGTGGAATCGGCGCTGCCGTTCTGCTCATCACCGATCGTATGAGTCGCGATCTCTATTGCGGTCTCCGTGCTGGTCTCGATTGGCTCCAACGAATCCAGATCGCCATCGACGTTCTCGAAGGCATTCGTTACCTCCACTCCCTCGGGCTTCTCCATCGCGATATAAAACTCAAGAATATCCTCCTCGACACAGAAAATCGAGCCAAACTTACCGATCTCGGCTTTTGTATCACCGAGGCTATGATGTCCGGAAGCGTTGTTGGTACACCCGTCCATATGGCTCCCGAATTACTCACTGGACATTACGACAGCACCGTTGACGTTTATGCCTTTGGAATATTGTTCTGGTACATCTGCGCTGGCCACGTCAGAATGCCATATGCTTTTGAACAATTCAACAACAAGGACCAACTGTGGACGGGCGTTAAACGAGGTACGCTTTTTTCTGCATCCCTCTCATCGACGTCGCAATCCAGAGAAAATCCTCACTCTACCTTTATCGGAATTCGTTGTTGATCGTCATCATAAAACCCTTTGATTCTCAGGCCTGAGACCAGAACGACTTGCCGTGTTCGACGACGAGTGCTGGAAACTGATGGAACAATGTTGGGCCGGCGACCCGTCGCGACGTCCTTTGCTCGGTGCTATTCTCCCGGTGCTTGAGTGGGAGCGAGAAAAAGCAGAGAGAGGCAAAGCTTTGAACGAGCACGACGAGTTCGAACAGCAGGAAGCGTCTTCGTCGAGGAAAAGCGAGTCTTGCAGTCCGGCATCGGCCTTAGCCGAGCCAAATAATCAAAGAGGTGCTACGCCGAGTCCTTTTTCAAGGCGCAGACCTCTCCGAGCCCTTAAGCATCACAGTCCGCATTTGACCAACATTTATCAAACAAGTGCATGCTCCAATCTCTACATACAAATGCGTGAATTCTGAAGGCCCGCCACCCCGAAAACCGCCAAATCCATGACAAATTCGTATTTCTTTTCATATTTTTCAATCCTTCGAGTTTTTCGCTCCCGAGCTCGAAAAATCACTGTCACAAAAAATAAGGAAAACCGTAAATTCCAATTGCGTGGAATTCTCGTCAACAGTATTAATTAAATTATCAAAATACCATTTTTCATCAAGTTTATCACTCCCGGACATAAAAACTTTCCCTTTTCTTATGGAAGCTTTTGTATGTAGAGAAAATTTCCATTTTCCCATCACCCTTATCCCTTTTAATATTCGATGACCTTTGTAAATTGTACATTTTTTTGTCTACAATGGGGTACGCGCGTGACTGACCGAATTTCTTGGACTTAGTGCGACTCGCGGACGTTGTTGCACACACGTTAGAATGACAAAATAGCAGACACGATTATGCTGATTTGTGTGTTGAACTCTGGCATGACTCAACGTTTATGTTTTTTAACTTTATTTTTGAAAAATATCAATTTTCTTTATTTATTTGCGTTTATCATTGTCGCTACTAACGCTTTGCTCTTGTAAATTTGCTCACCGATCCGCACAAACGAATTTCAACTCTAATATTCCATTGAGGGGTTTCCAAGCGAACGACGTTGTCGAACACGCGAAAAACGAAATATTGTAAAAACGAAAAAATACAGAAAAATGCTGTTAATTTTGATACTTTTTTTTACCATTTTGGCCTGTCGAAAAGGGAGAAAAAAAACAGAAATAAATATCTTATTGGTATTTTCGTACTCGTCGTTCGTCCGTCGTTCATTTTTCTGTCCAACTTTCTCTACAGCTTTTTATTTTTCCGTCATTTTTGGTTGCTTTTGCTCTTTCTCTCGAACTTCAGCTTTCCAAGGTATTTTTTTAAGTTTTTTTTTTATCATTTTTTTCCTCGCTTTGGTTTTTGCGTAACGAGAATTTTAATTAATTTTCAGACGAACCGTTCGGCAATGCGGAAAACTGAAGCTTCGACGATTCTTGTAAAAACGATATCTCGCTATTTATAGTGCGAACCCTGTCCACGACGTGAGCGATAGCAGCCATTGGGATGCCTCAATACTCAGAGAATCATACTTCACTAATTCATCGAGCGTCTTTTAACGTCGGTACGAGAGCGTTCCAAGCCAATGGGAAAAAAAAAGCACAGAAATTATTTGATTTCTCTTTTCTGCATGTGCTCCTTCCCCTTGAACTAATTCCTCGAATAATTTATTGTTTTTACAGATAACGGGTGATCGATGGGGTCAACGCTTCTTCTCCGACAACCCATCCGAGGACACGAACCAAACGATATCTTTTCTTTACTGCTGCAACTGGGAAAAGACTTTTTAGTCATTCTATTCATACAACTATGTTTTTTCACCTTTTTTATTTCTTCTTTCATTGACTGCGATCGCCACGCATAGGGGCAAAAAAAGGACGTACTATTTTTGGTTCATGACACGGAAAGGGGCATTTTAAGGACGGTGGCTACAAACAACAATGTTGTCATTTTAAGAGCATAGGAAAATTCGAAATTATTAGAATTTTATTAAATTTGGTGAACAACAAACTCTTCGGTATCAAATATGAATTGAACATTTTTTAACATTTTTCTTCTACACAGTTTTCGAGTTACTCGACACTGCAGTTTCCATGCATAACCTAACATAAACTCAAATTATTCGACAACTATTTAGACGAAAAATCGACGACAAAATTGTGTCATCATATTTGATGCTAAATTATATTATCACCAAATTTTATAAAATTCTTATATTGTCGTATGTAGCTAACCTCCTTAACCATAAAAACTTTTGTTCCAACACAAAAATGGCACGAAAATTTCATTTTCGCCTCTTGAGCGAAATGCTCAATTATCTCGAGTTTCACAAAAATCATTGATGACGCATGAAAGTGATAATAGAATTAATATTCGAGTCTTTGAATTTATACAGATTTTCCTGTACTTGAAATACAATTTATTTTTCATTAATACAAAACATTGAGAACAGGATTTCAGTGCATTCTTGCTCCACGTCGTTATACCAATAGGTCCAAACTGTTTTTTGCTTTCTCCAAACTATGAAGGAATTTGTAGAATTGGCTCAGCGACATTTCCGTAAATACGCTTTTTGTCTCACCCCCTTCGTCCAATAGCAATTTTAACTGCAGGAATGTTTTTCCTGCTTTGTCCGATTCATTGCTCGCTGCTGTAACTGAAATTGGGGTAATTATTCATTTTCAATTTTATTAATTTTATTAATTCTGGCAATTTATTTATTTTTGACAACAAATTTGAGGATTGTGTGGTCGGTACTCCAGGATTTTTTTTCATTCCGGGAAATGTCTGAATTCTATTATTGGTTTAAGACGATCGAGAATTTTTATCATCCAAATTGTTTGAAATTTCGTCAATCTTTGGGCGAGTCATTTTTAGGTCGTAATTTGAATTCTTTCGATTTTTATTTATTTTCATATTTTCGAAATTGCCAATAAAACAAATTCCGAATTATTATTTTAATATACTTGACATTTTTTAGGTTATGTTGTTTTAACCTCCAAACTTCCACGATACGTCGATGATTCTGCTCGTTGGGATCTCCATCTCCGACTCAGAAACAATGATTTCATTGATTTCGTCACAAAGTTTTGTCGTGAAGAACAATTTTCTCCTTAATTTGATCCATGTTGTCTCAACAATCAAATGTCAAAAAGTCATGATAAACAATGAAGTACGCGACAAACGAGAGATCGACGTGCAGCACTGCAGCCGCGGACTGCGGACGCTGACTGTATTTATACTTTTTCCGGTCTATCATCGTCTCCCTCCGCCAATCATATAAATAGCGGGGGAGAAGAGCTTTTTTGTGTTTTGCATTGAGAAATTCTTCACGTGATGAAAATTGCATCCAGCTCGTGGAGCTCAAGTCTGAAGTCAGTATGAACTTTCATAAAGGACTAAAAACAAAACTTTGTTCCAAACCTTTTTTTTTTACATTCTGGTCGATTGTGAGGTGTTTTCCATCCAAAGCCAGTTGCAGATGATGAAGACCATCACATGCTATGCAATGCTGAAGAGTTCTGGCCTTTTTCACATTTCAATTTTTCTCCACAGCCCTTTTTGCCTCTGAATCATCATAGAAATTGACATTCTGGTCGACTGTAGGGTGCTTTCCATCCGTCACACTGTAAGATGACCTTGAAGATTAGACAATTATCACCGTGGAGAAACCTCATTTTCATTAAAATCACGAACGAATAAACGATTCGAGGAAAAATAAAATATAATAAAAATAAACAACCAAACAAAAATAAAAATGAATGAATAAAATCAAAATACATCGTCGTGGAACGTGTGGTTCTGAGATTTCGAGAACGTGACGTTGAATAGTTGAGCGATCGCGTTTTGCTTTTTATTTTTTTTCCAATCCTCTTTTGCCCTTTCCCGCTTTTCTCCGATCACGTGGTGATCGAACGGTTTTCGAAATTGAACATTGCTAATCGCATGCACGCTGGCAAAGATTTCAGAGGTTCTTATCGATGCCAGTCTCGATGCTGATTGGCCGTTGGGATTCTCTGTTGAGACTGGCAAAGCTATACAAGCTTTGCTGTACTGGACCGAATCATTAGTCTTCGTTCGGTCACCTGAACTGTCACTTCGGACATCGCCAGTTGAGAATGGCTCGTACCAAGCAAATTGCTCGTCAAATGATCGGAGCTAAGGCACCGCGAAAACAATTAGCGACAAAAGCAGCGACCAAGAGGGCGCCATCAGCCGGAGGAACAAAAAAGCCTCATCGTTACAAGCCGGGAACAGTGGCTCTCCGAGAAATTCATCGTTACCAGAGGACCACTGAACTGCTCACGCGTAAGCTGCCTTTTCAACGTTTGATTCGTGACATCACCATGAAGCTTCCCTCACCAGACTCGAAGATCGCATATTCAAGCGAGATTCGTTACCAACGGTCGACCCTACAAGTTCTCCAAGAAGCTACCGAAGCTTATCTCGTTAATGTATTTGAAGATGCTAACTTGTCCACTATCCACGCCAAGAGAGTCACTGTCATGGAGAAAGACATTACGCTCGCTCTGAAATTGCGTAATGAATGGGCAACCTGAAACATAAGTACAATACTTTTATTGCAACGGCCCTTTTCAGGGCCAACAAATTATAACGAGGCACTCTAACCGATCGCTAATCAATTCGTCGCTTTCCCCTTACATATCGGATTTTTACATGTCTCCATATTTTCCACAATTTTTATTCCACACTTTTACTCGATGGACCTGATTTTTTACGTGGATTCCGAACCACGGGAGTTTTTGAAAACACTTTGAAAAATTCTATTAGGGTCGGCGGGAATCAATCACGGACTCCGGAAACAAACATGCATGTGAGCCGGGCATTGCCTCCCTCGCCATCGAGAGAAATATTTCGAATTATTAATTAAATATCAAATTTAATTAAATTCAATTGAATTAATTTAATAATTAAATAATCGAATAATAAAATAGTTGATTAATCAAATAATGCAATGATTCCATAATTAAATAACTAAATAAATCGATAATTTAATAATTTATTAATTTAATAATTTGATAATTTAATAATTAATTGTCATCGCGAACAAATTCTTATCGTTATAGTAACATGAACAAGATCGATTTTCGAGTACGAAATGACAATTTTTATGTTGTTTCTCCATTTGATCCTCAAATTTTGAACCTCAAACCGATCCTCGACCTCCGTTACAATCTCGAGCTTTCCTGATGGTCCTCGAAATAGCTCGCAGGACTTAATTTGCATTGCATTTCGAAGTTGTTACTGAGCCTGACTCGAGCAGGTTAAGCATTCAGGAAAATTGGAAAAAACAAAAAAATGAAGTAAAAACCAAAATTGCTATGATTTTCTTTTTCTTTGAGGCTCTGAAAGATTTTTCCGGGAAATTTGAAATAATTATTTTATTTTCATTTCAGAATAAAATTAAGTCAACACCTGCGAGTTTTTTTCTCGGTAATAAAACAATAAGTGAGCTCATGTCTACACGGAATTGAATTTTCTCGCAATAGCCAACCGAGCTCCAGGCGCTTTTTGATTTTTCCACGAAATATGAATTAAAAATTCGAGATAAGTTCTCACTTTTCTATGAATTGAAAAAACACACGTGCTTCCATATAGACCCAACGCTTTTTGAAAAAAAAGGTCCACCTAATAATGCTGCGGAATCGTTGCACGTGATCCATTCAAGGTCAGTCGGCTCGTGACGATACATGGATCTCGAACGATTTGAATTGTTTATTTTTCTTCCGAGTCGTTCGACGCGATTCCAGACGAATTTTCTAAAAGGCCAAACTTTTCCCGTTTTCGATTGAATCCTCAATGCCCTTTTCCTTCAATTTCCCTTTCAATACTTCGAAACTTGGCGAACCCGTGAAACCACTCACCAGTGAAAATTAAATTTCGTCAAAAAACGTCGATATTTTGGCGAATCCGGCCAACTCAGTATTTTCCAATAATTTCAAAATTCTCGTTATTTCCACAATATTTTACACTTATAACGCAATCGTCAGCTGAATTTACGATCGAAATGACAAAAATTCACTTTTCTAAGAAACTTTCCAGGATATTTATTATTATTATTTAAATATCCATTTTTTTTTCAACTAAATTTTCGTTAATTCGACAATTTTTTCTATTTTCAACTCAATCGTCAGCTGAATTTACGATCCGAATGAGAAAAGCTGACTTTCCCAAGAGACTTTCCAGAATATTTCTTGCTGCAATTACTGAATTTCATGATTTTTCAATAAAAAAAAAACTTTTACTCAAACGTATTAAACAAAATATGAATTTTTTCCAAAAAAATGTCGATTCCAGTGTGGAATGGAAAATTTCACTAAATCGTAAGCTGATTTTTGCTCGGTCTCTCAGGCTTCGATTGATTCGTGCCCTGGTCAATAGTTTTTCATCGACTTTTAGACTCGGCTCAATTTTTTGCGCCGGTTGGTACACATTTTCTTCTTAACACAATCGACCAACGTAAAACTTCATTCGGTCGACGATTTACTTCGGAATAGAAGAAGATCGCGATCACCATGGCATCGAAAAAGAGTTCGAGATCCACGAAGAAAGGTGGAAGAGGTGACAAGAAAAGGAGGCACAAAAAGGAGGAGACCTTCAAAATCTAAATTTACAAAGTGCTGAAACAAATCCATCCTAGCACGGGGATCTCGTCGAAAGCAATGAACGTTGTCAACTGTTTCACCAACGAAATTTTGGATCAACTAGCTTATGAAGCCGGACGACTGTCTCGCAGCCAAAAGCGTCGGACCATTATCAAGAGGGACACTGAGTCGCCTGTGAAAATCATTCTTCCTGGTGATCTTAACAAATACGCACATTCCGAAGGGACCAAAGCTATGACCAAATACAAATCTTCGCTCACGTAATTTACTCCTGATTTATCTATACATCGGCCCTCTTTAGGGCCAACAAACATTTTCTAACGAAGCACAACTTTTCATCTTCACTGGCCACTCAAGTCTCCATGAAAAAGCCACGAGCCAAATGATCATTTTGTTGGACACGTTCGACCAAACATTTTTGTTGTTGTTGAAAAATCACAAAATTCAGTCAATGCAGCAGAAAAAATATTTGGGAAAGTCTCTTGTAAAAGTCCATTTTTGTCATTCCAATCGTAAATTTAGCTGACAGTTTCATTGGTAATGGAAAAAAAAACGTCGAGATAACGCAAAAATTCGTTGGAAAAGGTGAATATTTTGTTGAATCTGTTTGACTAAACTTTTTTTTCTTTTCTTTTTCACTGATTTCAGAAAATCACCGAAATTCAGTGTATAGAATATTGTGTCCAAGTAATTAACTTGCTCTTTACTTTCCATAAAATTTGCCAAAATTATAGAATTTTAATGAAAATAGAAAAAAGCGGCAAATTGAAATTAGCAAATTGCTTTCTGAAAATGCTCAAGATGCTCGGTGCTCAAAGCTTTCTCCATGAGGAAGCCAAAATAAGAAAAAATAGCGTCCTCATAAAGGAAGATTCAGAAGTAAAAGAAAAGAAAAAAAAACCTGATCGTCCATCTTGAGCAGTTTTTTAAGAGGACGATTTTTTATTTTTCATGCCAACCGATGTCTCGTTCTCCGATCAACCATTTTCAATATGAAGCCGATAATCCAAACTGGACTCGAGGTCGTTTTTGCGTCGGTTGGATGATTTCCTGTTTTAAGCAGAGTCGTTAGACGTTGAGCCTCATTTCCTCGACGACTTACATCCCAATCGGAGAGCGTTTTATCAACATGAAGTCTCAAGCGAATGGCAAGGTGGGAAAAAAAAGCCGAAAAACGAAAAAAGGTTCGGGCGAGTCAGGCAAAAAGGCAAAGCATTACAAGAGGAGGGAAAGTTATGCGGTGTACATTTATAAAGTGCTGAAACAAGTTCATCCTGACACTGGAATCTCGAGCAAAGCAATGGGGATCATGAACAGTTTCGTCAATGATATTTTCGAACGTGTCGCTGGCGAAGCGTGTCGACTGGCTCTCTACAGCAACAGATCAACCGTCAGTTCTCGGGAAATCCAAACCGCGGTCAGACTTCTCATGCCTGGTGAGCTTGCCAAGCACGCCATTAGCGAAGGCACCAAAGCTGTCACCAAATATACGCACTCCATGTAATTTCCACCTCAGTCCTCATCGGCCCTTTTCAGGGCCTCAACTAATATCGAACGTAGCTCAACCTCCTGAAGCATTTTCGTCTCTATTCGGCGATTTATACACGAAATAGTCCATTGCACGTCAAAGGAAACACGGCTGAACACGTGTCGACCGAAAAATCACATTTTTTTTTTCGCTAAAACTTTTCGTCTCCAAATTCGCAATTACAAAGCGATTTTTCATTTTCTTTTACGTTTGGCGTGAGTCACGAGCCTTGTGCTTTGCCGGCTCAACACGTGTCGCCAGAATATTCAGAATTTTTTTTTTTTCACTTAAAATTTTCGTCAGAAAGTTCGCAATTCCCACGCGATTATTTTTTTTTTTTCAAGTTAGTGCATGAATCACGAGTTTCGTGCTTTGCCGGCTCGACACGTGTCAACAAAAGATTCGGAATTCTTCTTTTTTTTTTTTGAGTAAAAATTTGTGTCGTAAAGTTCGCAATTACGATATTCTTTTTTTCTTCTTATTCATTAGCGTGTTCGTCAAGTTTTTCGTGTTTTGTCAGCTCGAGACATATTGGCACCGAATTCCGAACCTGCGATGCGATTCGATTTTATAGCGCGAAACTATAAGGACGACATCCAATGCAAACAGAATGTCCAGGTTATACAATATTGTTGGCCCTTAAAAGGGCCGATTGATTGAGGAGAAGCTAGGTCAAATATTTATCCACCAAAGCCGTAGAGAGTGCGTCCTTGTCGTTTCAGAGCATATACGATGTCCATAGCACTGACCGTTTTCCTCTTGGCATGCTCGGTGTACGTAACGGCATCACGAATAACGTTTTCCAGAAAGACTTTAAGAACTCCTCGAGTTTCTTCATAGATCGCACCAGAAATACGTTTAACACCACCTCGACGAGCCAAACGACGAATTGCCGGTTTTGTGATTCCCTGGATGTTATCGCGAAGGACTTTGCGATGCCGCTTGCAGCTTGTGCTCCATTATATAGATTTTGGAGCGTGCTGAGTTTTCAGAGCTCGTGATTTTATTTCCGGAACTTTGGCTGTACCTTGGCCTAGAAATTAGGCGGATCGACGATTTTGTAAATTTCACGGCAGGAATGCTTGAAAAGCATCTCGTCGTCTCGTAATAGAAAATAATTTTTTAAGGAATTTTGCTTCTGCACTGTAAAATATCCTTGCGATCGAATAATTCGCTCAATGAAATGAACATTTTTTTGGGAAAGATGGATATTTTGTTGAATACGTTCGACTAAACGTTTTTTGTTTTGTTTTGAAAAATCACAAAATTCATGATTCTGAAGTTTGCAACGTTACGATTCGATGAAAAATACTTTTTCCATAAATTATTCATTGAATTTTGTTATTCAACAAAATATCGACGTTTTTTGACAAAATTTAATTTTCAGTGCTGCATTTTCGCTGATATTTTACAGCTCGTGTTCGGAACCGGGCTGAAGGATGAGACGCCGGTTTGGGTGATTCCTAGAATGCGACCATGAGTAATTGAGCGATGGCGTGTTTTTTCTTCTTTTTCTATAATTCGTTTTTCCCTTTGGCCGATTTTCGTTGACCACGTGCTGATCGAACGATTGCCCAGATTCAAGTTCGCTGGCAAAGATATCAGAGGCTCTTATCGATGCTAGCCTCAATGCCCATTGGCCAATGAGATTCCTTGCGACGACTGGCATAGCTATAAAAAGTCTACTGAACTGGATCGAATCATTTGTTTTCATAAAATCAAGTAAACTGTGAGTTTGTGCATCGCCAGTTGAGAATCGCTCGTACCAAGCAAACTAGTCGTGAATCGACGGGAGGTAAGGCTCCCCGAAAACAGCTGGCAACAAAAGCAGCTCGTAAGAGGGCGCCAGTAACTGGAGGAGTCAAGAGGCCACATCGTTACAGGCCCGAAACTGTGGCACTCCGATAAATTCGTCGCTACCAAAAGAGGACGGAACTTCTCATCCGTAAATTGCCTTTCCAACGGCTCGTTCGTGAAATTGCTCAAAATTTCAAAACCGATTTTCGCTTCCAAAGCTCCGCTATAATGGCTCTGCAAGAAGCCAGCGAAGCTTACCTCGTCGGTCTTTTCGAAGATACGAATCTCTGTGCTATCCATGCCAAGAGAGTTACCCATCATGCCCAAGGACATTCAACTGCGGCTCGTCGCATTCGTGGATAGAGGGGTCGCTAATTCTCTGCGTATCTTAGTCCAAAAAAAAACTATAAACCATAGCAATTATTCTACAACAAGTCGTCTAGTTTTCCTTCCAACACCTCATCGGCCCTTTTCACGGCCAAGAACCAATTACGAGGATCTCAATCTAACAACAATTCATGTTTCTCCGATCAAAAACGTGTCCGTGGCTCGAAAGCCATCGATTACTACGATTTTCTTCGTTCCATCATTCAGCACGATCTGCATTTTTTTAATAAGCACCGATTTATTCGATTAGCAAGAAATAAGACAAGCAATGAGATTTCGAAAATGTTTAGACCTCAATAAAATCGCCTGCGACACGAATAAAATATTCAATTTAAAAAATTAGGATGAAACAAATTCGTTTGAGCTCGAACAACCATAATTAGTGTGAATATGAGTGCGAAAGAACGAGCCGCAATTTGAAAAAATAAAAATCGGTGACACATTTTCTTCGACACGTTGAACTAAATATTTTTTGGCTAATTTCAAAATTTCCGTTATTTTGGCCCAACATTTAGTTTTTAACGAAAATGTTAGCAAAATTGACCATTGGCAGAAGAAAAATTCCCTTCCGAAGAGACTTCCCAGAATATTTATTGCTGCGCAACGACACAATTTTTAGGATTATTAAAAAAAAAACAAAACGTTTAGTCGAACGTATCGATCAAAATATCGATCTCTTCCAACCAAATTTTCGTTTTCAGTGTACCATTTTCTGGTGCGATTACGAAAAACTTCTCTCAAAGGATTATCGGCATTTTGTTGCGTCCGCCAAGGGATCTTTTTTGTAATCGGTCGAATGATATCGAAAAATGAGAAATAAAAAAGTGAGAGACAAAGAGCTTGGTGACTGTGGGATCGTTTGCTGTATCGAACGAGACGAGATATCCTTCGTAAATATAATTGTTGGCCCTGAAAAGGGCCGATTGTTTCGGTCGGTGATTTACTTGGCGGCGTCAGCGGGATTCTTTTTCGGTAAGAGTGATGCGTGAATGTTGGGCACGACTCCTCCTCGAGCGATGATGCTGGAGGAAAGAAGTACCTTGAGTTCATCGTCCTTGAGGATAGCTAATAGAAGATGACGAGGAAGAATTCTCATTTTCTTGTTATCACGTGCGGCATTGCCAGCCAGTTCGAGAACTTCGGCAACCAAGTATTCGATGACTGCAGCAAGATGTATTGGAGCAGTTCCGCCAATTCGATAGGCGTAGTTTCCTTCGCGGAGAATACGATGAATTCGGCCGACTGGCAAGACGAGTCCGGCACGAGCCGAACGAGACTTGAACTGGCCACTTGCTTTGCCGCGTTCAACCATGATTAATAAACGAAGGAAATTCAAAAGAGCCACCAATATTATTCTCAATCAAACAACAATGATGTTAAATTGTTGGCGAGCCAATTATTTATGCTTTTTAAGTTGCAACGAGCGCGCTGATCAACCGCTCACTCGGCATTATATTTTCGCAAGTTGCTGTGATTGGTGCGCCGGTTGAAATGCCACTCTCCCACGCCTGCGCCTCTCCCATTGGTCCGCCAGTTCATTTTCCATACCCCCACTCCTACGGCGCCGAATTTGCATGGGTATAAATTGAGGTGCGTCCGCTCGTTAAGTCAATCGTCTAACGATCGGCCTTGTGAGACTTTCTATCGAGTTAACGTGATCCTTCGCATCATGCCGTCAGTCAGATTCGTCAGAACCCCCAAGAGGTTCGATCGGGGCCCGTACATTCCTGCGAGGACTCAGGAGAGGAGTAAACCCGACAGCCATCAACGATGCATGCTCCGGATCGCAGCACTGGTAAGAAAACTCCGACCAGAAACTGGCATCTCCCCGAAAATTCGGCTGCAAATTTCACTTTTCATCCAAGATCTGTGCGACCAAATTTCCAAACGTGCCTTTCGAGTCGTGCTCCTCGAGAAAAAACGAGCTCCACAAGTGCAACAACTCCAGGCTGCTGTAGACCTCCTGTCACTGGTCAACTCCCTGGACGCTCCTCATATGCAAGTCATGAAACTCCTCATGACCCAATCGGGAATTCTGGCATAAAACTCAAAAACTCACTACAAAACAATCGGCCCTTTACAGGGCCAACAAATATTCAAACGTAGAACAATAGCTTGTTCCAATAAATCGCACCACACCAAAAAATTACGGAGCTTGACTCCATATACGACAACATATTCATAATATTCGTCATAATATTCATTAGTCGCTGCCGGGACTCTTGATTTAGTACTAGAGAGTATGCTCACCAAATTTCATAAAATTCTAGTCATTCCCAATTTTCCTATGCTTTTAACATTATTTTTTTTTTCTAAATCTGACAAAATTTAGATAGTTGGAGCAAATTTGACGATGCGACCGACTCTTACTTCTTTTTTTTTCAGGCCAATTTTCAATTTTCAACTCATCCACTAAATAAGTTTCGATTATGTCCATTCTCAGGCATTTATATTCTCGAATCAACTCTTTTCGGGACAAAACGTCAATAACTTCGAGGTTTTAAAGGATGAAGAAATGAAGGATAGAGTTGTTTTCTTGTCCGAACTGTGGATCGTGCTGTCGGCAAAAGACAGTGAACGTATCCGTCTGCACAAAAATTGAGGCGAGCAGTCGTTACTTTCGGGACTGTCAGTCGGTAATGGAAAGTTCTGTTCTCTATTCTCGCTGATCCTCACCTTGATCGCTTAAACTCGCCGCCAACGAGAAAATAAAAGAAGAACAGCTGACGATTAATACCAAACTTCACAAACTGTAGGCTGCGTCGACCAGTTTTCTTTACATTCGTAGTGAGTATAATCGTGAAGTTAAACTTTTGTTTCGCAACAAAATTACTCATACGTTTTTTTTTTTTGCAAATTATTATTTTGAATTCTGCGAAATGATCCGGCTACAGAAAATCATCGGAATGATTCGACGTCAATTTTATTTTTTTAATACGTAGAGCGTCTGTCAAAAAAAAATCGAAAATACTCCTGAGATCAGAAAAAAAGGGTGAAAAAATAAGAACGCAATTCGTAACGTGACTTTTTTTACTTTTACATTAGCAATTGCTTTTTCTTTTGCTTTAAAATTGTTTTACCGTCATTTCATTCATTTATTTTGAAGCGCTGATTCCAATCTTAGTTTTATCAAATTTTACAGCCAGAAATCTCGTAATATCTCCGACTGTGGATCGAGAACTCAAAAGAAAGAACAGGCATTCGTTCCCGAGTTATTATTATTAAGAATTGTGTTTCACAAAACCCTTTTTAGCGTGAGACTCGCAAAAAAATTAAGTTGTCGATAGTCGAGAGCTGCGATGTATCGCATTAGCCACCGCCTTCGAGAAAACTGACGATAATTCAATATTCCCCTCGCCCTGCCCCCCTAACGGCTGATATTGTGCTGGAAAAACCCACGAGTCCCGTGTCTCGTCTCCTTGACGTGCGGGCATCCGAGAGTTAATGAAAGTCGAACAATCGATTTTGCTAGACTAGAGTGCACAACGTTGGGAATATTTTTGGCCCTGGAAAGGGCCGTTCGTTTGTAAAATCTGGCACAATGTTGAAAAATTAACCACCGAATCCGTAGAGAGTGCGTCCTTGTCGTTTAAGAGCATATACGACGTCCATAGCAGTGACCGTTTTCCTCTTGGCATGCTCGGTGTACGTAACGGCATCACGAATAACGTTTTCCAGAAAGACTTTAAGAACTCCTCGAGTTTCTTCATAGATCAATCCAGAAATACGTTTAACACCACCTCGACGAGCCAAACGACGAATTGCCGGTTTTGTGATTCCCTGGATGTTATCGCGAAGGACTTTGCGATGCCGCTTG